>OZ038496.1:100039998-100137498 GCA_964036315.1 Acanthosepion esculentum
AATTGGCTGGAAAAAATTACAAAATTGAAGGTGAAAAATCGAAAAAACTGATTTTTTACACATTGCGCAAAAATCAAAAGCAAAATTTAATGTCTGTAAATAAAACAGCGTACAATCAGTTTAGAGAGTTGAAATCTAAGGCGAAAAATAATTATAAATAATTATTATCGTATATTATTATTATGACGGTCCATGGAAGAGGTTCATTCCTTGTAAAATTGAGAACGGACTTTTCAGGGCCACCCCCACATTCAAATTGTTACCCCCACCCATTTGGGGATGTGCCTCAATTGCACCCAATTGTTGTTACAAATATTGATTTTCAGGTGGGCTGAATCTGCCCCAAAACAAAGGCAAAAATTCCCAGTAATGAAACACCCGGTTGAAGACAGTTTGTACTGCTAGTAGATTTTATATCGGAAATTTTTACCCACAAAGTTTTTCCAACGAAATTGATTACACCGATTCGTGGGACACCCAGTGAGGGTAAAACTCACGAAAGCTTCTGGTCGCATCCAAACTTGTTAACAATGTCTATACTGCAGTTGTCCTCAGGTGTTTATTTCTAAATTTTAGTTCTACTTATGTTTAACATCTTGAGGCAATCAGTGAGGAAGGCACTGACCAGAAGGGGGTCGGGACAATTATTTGCTAATAATCTCCCTACGTTAAATGTCTTAAACATCATTGACATGTAAATGACATCAAAGAATTGCTGGTGAATTGCACTCCTTTTGGGTTCTGTTGTGAAATGAACTTAGTGCTGAATGTGTTTTTTATTGCCTTCATCTTCGGCAGATATTTATTATTTCCAGAAAGAAGCAAGCCTGAATCATTGATGGAGAAGCACCGCAATATTTCTTTCTTTCCTTTCATTCTTTGGTAGGAAAGATATAAGAAACATGTTCGCTTCGTTACATAATTATCGTTTGCAGTCGGAATGAATTAAAAAAATGAAAAGAAATTGAACAGAATTCATTAAATATTTACTGCGTCAGTTATTTGTTGTTATTTGAAGAAGAGTTGGAAAGAAAGAAAGAAAAAAGAAAGAAAGAATATGTAAAGGAAGGCGAATATAGAAGCAGTCATATATTAATGGAGAGTAAGAAAGCAAAGGCAGAATTTATAAATGCAGAAGACCGAAAAAGAAAGAATTAATTGATAAAGAAAGAAAGAAAGAAAGAATTGATGAAGAAAGAAAGAAAGAAAGAAAGAGAGTAAGAAAGCAAAGGCAGAATTTATAAATGCAGAAGACAGAAAGAATTAATTGATAAAGAAAGAGAGAAAAAAGAAAGAAAGAATATTTAAAGGAAGGCGAATATAGAAGCAGTCATATATTAATGGAGAGTAAGAAAGCAAAGGCAGAATTTATAAATGAAGAAGACAGAAAGAATTAATTGATAAAGAAAGAAAGAAAGAATTAATTGATAAAGAAAGAAAGAAAGAATTAATTGATAAAGAAAGAAAGAAAGAAAGAAAAAAGAAAGAAAAAAGAAAGAAAGAAAATTTAAAGGAAGGCGAATATAGAAGCAGTAATATATTAATAGAGAGTATGAAAGCAAAGGCAGAATTTATAAATGCAGGAGAAAGAATTAATTGATAAAGAAAGAAAGAAAGAATTAATTGATAAAGAAAGAAAGAAATAATTTATAAAGAAAGAAAGAAAGAAATAATTGATAAAGAAAGAAAGAATCAATTGATAAAGAAAGAAAGAATTAATTGATATGGAAAGAAACAATTAATTGATAAAGAAAGAAAGAAAGAAAGAAAGAAAGAAAGAAGGAATTAATTGATAAAGCAAGGAAGAAAAAATTAATTGATAAAGAAAAAAGAAAGAAAGAAAGAAAAAGAAAGAAAGAAAATTTAAAGGAAGGCGAATATAGAAGCAGTCATATATTAATGGAGAGTAAGAAAGCAAAGGCAGAATTTATAAATGCAGAAGACAAAAGAAAGAAAGAATTAATTGAAAAAGAAAGAAAGAAAAAATTACTATAATTCCCCATGTATAATATGCCCTCATCCATAATACGCACCCTAAAATTTGTGCTCAATGTGTGGGAAAATGCTTCTACTAACGGATAATACGCACTTTTTTTTTGGTAATCAAACCCTATAAATTTACCTCTCCAATTTCATTTCAGCGTTCCCCAATCTTATTGAAAAAATTGTTTTAAACATAGAATAACATTATTCTAATTTAGTTTTTTGATAATTCTCATTTTATTTTACATTTGTAAGTATTATTAGGTACATTGGATTGCATTTGACAATCTTATGTGGTCGCAATCGCTGAATATTAGTGTGGAATTGTATGTTGTGGTGAATAGTCATTTCGCAACTGAAATCGAACTATGTATGAAACGGTAATTTAAAAAAGAAAATTTTTGTAGCTGTGTATAATACACACCTCTAATTTTGCTTATTATTTTTTATAAAAATGCGTATTAGACTTGGGGAATTACGGTAATTGATAACGAAATAATGAAAGAATTAATTGATAGAGAAAGAAAGAATTAATTGATAGAGAAAGAGAGAAAGAATTGATTGATAGAGAAAGAAAGAAAGAATTAATTGATAGAGAAAGAAAGAAAGAATTAATTGATGAAGAAAGAAAGAATTAATTGATAGAGAAAGAAATAATTAATTGATAGAGAAAGAAAGAAAGAAAGAATTAATTGATAGAGAAAGAAAGAAATAATTAATTGATAGAAAAAGAAAGAATGAATTGATAGAGAAAGAAATAATTAATTGATAGAGAAAGAAAGAATTAATTGATAGAGAAAGAAAGAATTAATTGATAGAGAAAGAAAGAATTAATTGATAGAGAAAGAAAGAAAGAATTAATTGATAGAGAAAGAAAGAAATTATTAATTGATAAAGAAATAAATAAATTATTAATTGATAGAGAAAGAAAGAAATTATTAATTGAAAGAGAAAGAAAGAAATAATTAATTGATAGAGAAAGAAAGAATTAATTAATAGAGAAAGAAAAATTAATTGATAGAGAAAGAAATAATTAATTGATAGAGAAAGAAAGAATTAATTGATAGAGAAAGAAAGAAAGAATTAATTGATAGAGAAAGAAAGAATTAATTGATAGAGAAAGAAAGAAAGAATTAATTGATAGAGAAAGAAAGAATTAATTAATAGAGAAAGAAAGAATTAATTGATAGAGAAAGAAATAATTAATTAATAGAGAAAGAAATAATTAATTGATAGAGAAAGAAATAATTAATTAATAGAGAAAGAAAGAATTAATTGATAGAGAAAGAAAGAATTAATTGATAGAGAAAGAAAGAATTAATTGATAGAGAAAGAAATAATTAATTAATAGAGAAAGAAAGAATTAATTGATAGAGAAAGAAATAATTAATTAATAGAGAAAGAAAGAATTAATTGATAGAGAAAGAAAGAATTAATTGATAGAGAAAGAAAGAAATAATTAATTGATAAAGAAAGAAATAATTAATTGATAGAGAAAGACAGAAAGAATTAATTGATAGAGAAAGAAAAAATTAATTAATATAGAAAGAAAGAATTAATTGATAGAGAAAGAAATAATTAATTAATTAATTGAGAAAGAAAGAATTAATTGTTAGAGAAAGAAAGAATTAATTGATAGAGAAAGAAAGAATTAATTGATAGAGAAAGAAAGAAAGAATTAATTGATAGAGAAAGAAATAATTAATTGATAGAGAAAGAAAGAAAGAATTAATTGATAGCGAAAGAAAGAAAGAATTAATTGATAGAGAAAGAAAGAATTAATTGATAGAGAAAGAAATAATTAATTGATAAAGAAAGAAAGAATTAATTGATAGAGAAAGAAATAATTAATTGATAGAGAAAGAAAGAAAGAATTAATTGATAGAGAAAGAAAGAATTAATTGATAGAGAAAGAAAGAATTAATTGATAGAGAAAGAAAGAATATTTAAAGACAGTGAAAAATAAAGTAAGGCAGAAGTAGAACGAAACAAAGATTAATAGAAAGGAAGGAAAGAGTAAAGAATTTATAAATATAGTAGAAGGTAAAGAATGAAAGAACGAAGGAAAGGAAGGAAGATTTTATAAAGACAGAAGAGAGAAGAAATCTGGACGAATGAGTAAGAAAGAACTTTTTAAGACAATGGGAGAGGGAATGAAATAAATAAATCAAAATATAGAAGCAAGCAATGACAAATGGAGAAAAAGAAAGAAAAAATATGAATATTGTATTTATGAACGCGGAGGAAGACAAAGAAAGACAGAAAGTAAAATTAATATAGAAACAGTCAAGAACAAATGTGGAAATAGAAAGGATTTAAAACTACAGAAGAAAAAGACATTTTATAAAGAGACAAAAAGAATCGCATACATACGGAGAAAGAAAGAAAGAAAGAAAGAAAGAAAGCAAGAAAGCAAGAAAGAAAGGAAAGAGAAAGAGAAAGAGAAAGACTTGAAGAAACTGAATAGAAACAATAGAAAGGGAAGGAAAAATGTAGAGTAAAGCGGAAGAAGAAATTAAACAAAAAATGGGCAAAAAAGAAAAAGAAAAGGAAAGAGCAGGAGGACATTTCGAATTCAGATAAAAATGAAGTATATTTAAGAAATGTATGTCATATAAACGGGCACGAATGAAAGCAGCCGACAAGAAAAGACTAATCGTAACACCTCAACTTCTACTATGAAGCTGAGGAAATATCTACGACGTGTACTAATACTGTCATTACTCTTATTACGACTAGTACTGCTAGTACTGCCGCCATTAAGAGTATTACGTAAATGTTGTAGGTAGAGGGGGAGATGAAGCAGGGGGAAGTTAATAACAACAATGAAAACATTCATATCAACCAGATTCATTTGCAGTGCGTGAGTCGTTTAGAAATTTCACTTAAAAGTTTTGAAATATCACTAATATTAACCCTTTATCTCGTCGTTATTTGCCAAACAAAATAATGGCTGCAACCGTCTTTCTTCATGACATTCTCAACGTGTAGTACTTTTCTGTTTTCTTTCAAAAGGACTGTCTATTATTTTCACTCCGATCTCTAGATGATAAATTGCGTTCAAGGGATATCGTGCACGTTTTCTTTCCTATCAAATGATCAGTTATTTTGCGGTTCAGTCGAATCGATTGTCATATGTGTCCGGGTGATTGGCTGAGCAATCTCTGCATTCGTGTTGTTCAGAAAGAGGGGAGAGAAAGGCAATCGTACGTAGAATAAAATTAAATTTCAACTCTTCAGTTGAGATAATTCCCAAAGAGTTATCTACTGTGACCTCTCTTGCTAACCAGTCCGCTAGGGTAGTGAATTCGGCCCTCGCGGGTTACTTATGTTATAATGCCAGAGTAAGAAAATACCAATTCTTGAAATCTTCGATAATCAGTTAAATGCTAAGGACATATTTTATCGTGTGATATTTTGTAGCGGTGTGTTATCGAGTATTTTCCATCAAATAAAGTTCGCAACAAGATCAAAGAACCGGGATTTCGGAGCCTGATTTTAAAGGCATGTTTCTCTGTCCCGATGAAAGAATAGCAGAACACAATTCGACATGCTGGCCTTCTTCTCAAGCTGAAGGGTTAGGATGTTTCTGGTCGATTTGGGGGATTTGATTCAATATACAAGTATACAGTATACAAAATAAACCTTGAGATCTTTGATGTGATCTAATGGTTAGCACGCTTGCCTCGCCTTATCAATTACTCCTGAGCAGTGAGTTCGATACTTGCTAGGTACTTCATACTCTCAGTCTTTTAGTACATCTAAGCTTCGCTTAATAAATAAATACAAAACAAACCTTGATAAATACATAAGAAATAACGCTTGATTTTCTATTGCCATTGTCCAAATTCTACTACCGGAAAACTTCTTCGTGAATTCGTTTGAAATCAATGCCCGTTTTAAGATTTAACCATTGAACTAAATCAGCAAGTTAGTCTAACGGTCATCGGCGCAGAAATTCTAGATGGCGAGATGAGTTCAAATTATGTCCGGGCCGTTTTTTCTCGCGCTGCTGTAGGTTAAATAAATACTTTTGCTTGCATGTACTCCATCCGAGAAATTGTAACATTCATCATAATATGGTTGAGGATAGTGTAAATAATCTTCGAAATAATAAAACTAGACACACGCCATTTTTGTTAATCAAATATTGATTAGTTATAGGCTTATTTATCGAAATCACTGTCATTTCGTCTAAGTCAAAAATGTTTGACTGCTACATTTAATCCTGTAACGAGATGGGATTACCAACTGTGGGGACATTTTTTTAGAATGTCTTAACATTTTCAAAATGAGTGAATTCAAAACATACATGGATTATATATATATATATATATATATATATATATATATATATATATATATATATATATATGTATAATTATTTATTTAAATATTATAACATAAATATGTTATAAAATCACTACAAAAATAGCCATTTTGTTTCAACACTTCTGGTGTCTTATCAAGTGATGATGTTGAATGTAGAATAAATGGTTTTAAAAGTTTCAAATTAATTAACGATCCTTTGCTAAGGGTAAACGCTGTTACATAAGCTAGAATGACCAATCAAAATACAAGTATATGGTAATTCAAAAAATTCGACAACGAAGCAAGGTTATCATAGATATTAAAAGATTTATAAAATTTGAAATTAAAATTAAAAGTAAAAAATTACCTATTTAGAAATCTAAATCTAATCTCTATTAAGTTTAAAATTGTAGAATTACTGAGGAGAAAAAATAAAAAATACATATGCTATTTAATTTATTTTTTCATTGAAATTATGTTAAAAAGGATGTTGATAGCTCCAGACAAAAATGTATACATTTTACAGTTTACTTCAACTATGGTGGCCACCTCTCACGTAAAACAATTCAAACACACTCAGGTTATAATACATAAGCGCCCAGACACATTTAGATATATGTACACACACAAAAAACGGTGACAAGACACGACCCTTGATAAAAAAACCCGAACACACACACACACACGCGCGCGCGCACACACACACACACACACACACACATACACACACACACACACAACCAACCAACCAACCAAACGTGCATGCACTTTCTTTACACATATACATCGATAAACATATGCACATACATCCACATGCACATTGACCTAGACAATCAGACGCAATAGCCAAAACATATTCGGGGCTTAATATGTTATTAAACGAATTATAACTTGAAATATAACTAATCTGGGCAAATATATATAGATAAAATTAGTAAAATAAAAAAAATTTAAACAAATATATATAAATATATATATTTTTTAACCATATAGTTTTCCACACACTAGATGAAAAAATAAATAACTACCTCCATATATAATCGTACATTCACACATATATACATACAGATCTACACATGTACCTACATATACATATATATATATATATATATATATATATATGCCTAAGAACTTAGTTCCGAAAAGGAGAGAAATACATTTATTTGTAGTGGTGATGACATGATATTATGAGATGTTTTCTGAATATTAGATAGTGCAGTGTGTGTATATGTGCGTGAGCGCACGCGTGTGTATGTGTGTGTATGATGGGCCATGTTGCTGGGGTCCTAGGTCTCCTTGGAGAGGAAACGAGACATGTCTTGTCCCTATGGTATCCTGTGGATGATGAGAGAAAAAAGAGAATGGAAGGTTATGGGTCCTTTGCGTGTATACTACTTTAGCCAGCGCCATCTAGCAGGCGTTAAGAGAAGTTTCTTGATAAAAAAGGTAGGGTAATCCCACAATTATATGAAAACTAATTTCTAATTTTGATTTTGTAATATTGAAGTCTACGTTTGATCGACCCGATGAACTGCCTAAAATTTGCCCCCTACTTCATGTAAATAAAATGAGAGTAAAATACTATAGTATATTTATATACTGAATCAAGTAGTCCTGGTATGACGATAAACTACATCCGGTAGCTAGGCCTCTGATGGGAAGATTTGAAGTTTTGAGGAGCATGGAACCACTTCTTAATTGCTGTTGTTCCCAGGTCCACCTTGACCCGAGGTGGTAGCAACTGTTAGGGTCCCAGCTATGGGCAAATAGTGAACCCTCAAATAAAACACTATGAATGTATGAAAATAAATTTTTATAGTAAAAATACCAACAATACATTTTTCTAGCAAAATGACCAACAATATATATTATCTGGAGTTGAACGCGTTCAAAATATTTAGATTTTGGCATTAAACCCATAGAAGCTAAGAAAAATCAGCCAAGCCAACCCAACCAACTGAATCAGGTGTAACAGCTCAGAAAAAGAAAGAAATATATATTTATGCGGTTGAATGTAATGAAGTTAGTGTGATTGCATGAGTTTTTTTTTTCTGAGCAGAAGATAGCGTAGTGTTTATTCAGCGCCATGCTTCCGTATGCTACACGTGGTATGCTTGGGGATTAAGTTTACCAGAGGGGAAACATGACATACCTTATTAATACAGCACCCTGAGGTTGGTGAAGAGAGTAAGATAGAGAAAGGGGCATTGTGTCTTTTCCGTTTATTCTGCTTTAAACAATGTCACCAGGTGGGAAGAGAAACACCCTGATACACAAGGTGGGGATGATCCTACAATCCGAATAACACCTGATTTAGAATACTACAGAATGTGTTGTCCTTAACGAAATGCTAAACACAGAAAATTTAATTTTTTCTATATAATAAAATCGTAATTTTAAAATGGTGACAACAAATAAAAATGCCAGGTCACATAATTTTTGACAATTCTTGCTTTCCGCACAGGTGCAAAATTAACTTGATTACAACCAAGGTTTTTAATTCCTTGTTTGTCTGGCTGTATAAGGTAGTTAAAGGAACTGTCTCTTGAGTTTCCGTATTGTTCTTACATGTTTTACATTTACTTTCGCTAGTAAACACATTCAGTATCTGTCTATATCTCTGAGATGAGGTATTATGATTACTTGCATTATTTGCATTATTCGGACTGTTATCCTCATCTTCATTGCGATATTCAAAACATTTCGGCTGTTGTACTCTCCAGACTTCTTCAGCTGATTAGAATTTCGAACTAAAACTTTTATTTCGTCCATCGGGGGGGGGGGTTCTAGATCCACGTGCCATGCCTCTTCCGGATGTCTCAGTCATTTCCCTTTAACTCAACTCTCCAAGTTCTCAACGACACATGTCCCAGTAGGTAAAGACGTTGGTTAGATCTAGTAACTCGACACAAAGAATTTTGAGTTCTCTTCCAGGCCACAGCAGTGGTGAACCAAAACCTGCTGGAATGGCACCTGGGTATCACGGTTTTACACTTGAAACGTCAGTTCTATTGTAATAGTTTTTTTTTCTCGCATTTCTCGCCTGTGGAACTCGCTTCCGATTTCTTGCTTCCCTGCCACCAACAATCCTCGAAAATTTAAACGTAACATCAATCGCCATTTTCTGTCATCTTGAATCCTGTTCTTTTGTTTACCATTTCCTCACTTCTCATGAAAGTCTTCTCATTGGAACACTCCATTATCGCCTATACGTTTTGGTAGATCACCGTCTTTTTCTTTCTCTGATATCCATTTAATTTTCTCTTTTGAAAATAACGGTTTCGTACTCATCAGAGTCTCTCAAAGTTTTCTCGTGGTCCTCACGACGATATTCAACACGTAAAACGAACTAATTGAAGCCGACATAACTGATTAATTTCTCCTGCTGCTACGAGACAATAGTAGAAATTTTGCCATATGTACATGGTTATACGTTTCGTTAAACGTGGCGGACAAGGACATTTTTTATTAGTCTTTTATTTAGTTTATAATATTACGCCCAATTTAAAAATATTTGAAGAATTAGCCGCAATTGCTTGGGGTAATAATCACAGAAAAATTCTGCACAGTCTACAATAATCGCTATAGACAAATGTTGCCTATATATATATATATATATATATATATATATATATATATATATATATATATATATATATATATATATACACATATATATATATGTGTCTATGTATATATATATATATATATATGTCTATATATATATATATATATATATATATATATATATATATATATATATATATATATATATATGTACTGCACACCAATGCAAGTGACCTAATATATATATATATATATATTAGGTCATTTGCATTAGTGTGCAGTAATATGAATCTATTTTTGGTGTGTATGATGAAATTTGTTTGGTCTTGAAGAATATTGCGTCATACGTGATTGCATCAGATCTTCATCATGCCCCGACACTACTGTCTCGACTGTCGATTAGTTGTCCTACGACCATTGTCTGCGATGGACGTTACTCCAAGGAAGCGTACGAAAATGTGTAACGCTGCACGAACACACTGGTAAGCCTTACTAGTGAGCAAATGAAAGTACTAGACTGGCCCGGAAAGTCTCCTGATTTAAATCCAATCGAGAATCGGTGGTCAGTCTACAGGGAACGATTCGTGGAATGGACATAGAAAGTACTAACATGTACACTGGGTCATGATTCATTGAAAAAATACGAAAAAAGTAAATAATAACGGAATTATTCGTTTTGTTTCAATTAATTTGCACAAGGATATATATATATATATATATATATATATATATATATATATATATATATACATACATATATATATATATATATATATTATAAATTGATTGATTTAAAATATGTTTTTTCGCTACACAGTGATAACCATGTTTCAAAAATGGAAGCTCAAAGCTTCAAATTTAATTTTATTATTAAATTAAAGACATTAGTTCCATTTCCTCGTCAAGCGAATTTTGGAAACATTAATGCTCTGTAAATTAATGCGGTTGAGCACTATTGTGTAAAAATAAAAATATCTGTAAGAACACCGGATTTTATATCTTACTGTTCTTTCTTTATATATATATATATATATATATATATATATATATATATATATATACACACACATACATATATATATATATATATATATATATATATATATATATATATATATATATATATATATATATATAACCAACAATTAGAGATGACCATGGCTATCGAAGTCATTGAGTTGGTTCCCTCCAACTTCCAAGGCTCTCAGTAATTGTATATTGTCCTTGCTGAGTTTACAGAACAAATTCTGTTTGTATTTAATTGAAAATTATAATGTTTAAATATATAATTATTATATGTTTATGTTTAACTGAAAAAAGAACATTTCCCTAAAATAATGTATTATCTATACTTATTAATAGAAATAATGTTCTAAAATACACCAGCTGCATAATAAACAAGCATAAAACAATTAAAATTAATTATATAAACAGTAATTTATAAATGTAAAAGCCAATAGGAAAACTGTTTCGTCCGATGTGGACTTTCTCAAGGCAAAACGAAATGAATTTATTAAACGATGTAACTAATAATAACAAAACAAAATGTCCTTAGCAACCGGAAGAATTTAGAGAACGCTATTTTCATACTGTTAACTGAAAATTACGTCAATTACTGTCACGTGTGGAGATATTGTTTTTATAGTAGTAATTCTGTTAAGAAAGGTGAAATAGGGAAAAGGCCTGGGCGTAGATTAATATTTGGGCAATATTCAATAGCGGCACTCTCGAGGATTTTCTTTCTGAGTGAGTTATTTTCTTTTTTTTTTTTGAGTGTAGCAGTTTTAAAATCAAAATTGTGGTTGAATTTATTTCTATGTATGACTAGTGCATTAGTTAAGTTGTTTTTTATGAGGTCTCTTTTGTGCTCATAAATGCATTTTTTTAAATTTCTGCTTGTTTCTCCAATATATTGGGAGGAACAGTTTGGGCAATGAAGCAGGCAACTATTACAGATTTCCTACTGTCTTTTACATTTATAAATAATGTCTTTTTCTACAGGCTCTCTGAGAAAAATTTTCATAAACAGTAATATTATCAATATCATTATTATTATTATTAGTAGTAGTAGTAATAATAGTTGTTATAATAATAATAATAATAATAATAATAATAGTTCGTGCAAATGCAGAAATTAATACATCTTATTTAATCAATAATATAACTTTGCAGTAAAAAAGCAATATTAATACAAAAGAAAATATATGTACTGATGCAACAGAAATACTCTAAAATACAAGTATTATGGAAAAAAAGATATGCTAATGACATTAAACTTTCCAAATATATATGGGAAGTAAAGCATCTCTACCAATATTATATAGGAAATGATAGCGGAAACTATCAACTGTTTTTGGACGAAAAATTCTAAATAATCAGATTTCAAAAACCAAAATTGTTAAATACTGAAATACATGCAAAATGCAAGCATATTAACAAATATATACTTAGTTATATAAGGCCAGATGTACAATATATACATATACTATATTTGAAATAAAATCTTAAAAGAAGTCTATGCACTCTCTTATTTTTATCTGTGTATTTACTTAGCGACCCCCTTCCAGTAAAATCAACTGTAATCATACTTTAGTAAAGCCAATCCCGATTTTAAATATTATAATTATATGAATATGAACCTATTAATTTATCATAAAGAAGTTAAATTTATTTAATGTTCTTTTTCTGTGTGGCGTGTCACTTCAAGATGTGGGTGATCATGATTCACCACAACTATCTGTCCTTTGTATCTCTTACTAAGGTTTACCTTAATGCTATATCTCCTAATCCGTGTTCTACACAAGGTCATTAGGTACATTATTCGCTATTTTACTATCTACGTCTTGCATTCACTGTGTTCTGTGAGTGTCAAATTGTTCGAGCCTCTTTCTGCAATATGTAGCCTAGAAATTTCAACTGTCTGTTTCTAAGTATAAGTATCCATTTTGCTTCTATTTTAACTTAAAAATTCCCAACATCCTCCTGTACAACCACATTTCTTTTGCCTGATGTCGCTTCTTCATCTGTGATGAGACTGTCCAGCATCCACTGTCATAGAGAAGAACCGATGTTACATAATAGTCTGGTACTATTTTCTTATTTCTTGATATTTTGTTTAGATTTTGGAAGGCAACTTTTTGTTATTCAAATACGCCTTTCGATTTAGGTACAACATTTTCTGTCTTCCTAAATATTTAAAATTCTGTACTTGAATAGTTTTGGCGCCTGCATTTCGTAGCTCGTACCATGGACTGTTCTTTTTGCTTAAAAACAAGGCATTCTTTCTTCTGGCAATTGATATTAATTCTTTCCTTATCACTTTCTTTTACTACGTTTTCTGGGAGACCCTACAGTACCCTTTGTGTTTTTGCATTATACTTTATCATCTACATATCTTAAGATTGTGGCCTCCAATAATGAATGCAGGTAGAACTTCTAATTCACTCAGTATTGCCTCAGTGGAGAGTTTGAATAAACCCGGTGAGAAAACACATATTTGATTTACGTCCCTTTTCTATTTTTGCGTATTCGCTAAATTAACCCTTCACTGGAATAATAACTTAGAAACAATTTTACACATCCGAAACGGAAATAGTCATCTACACATATAATTCAGATCGGAAGTTGTAACTTCTGCTTATATAGAAAATATTTAACATATAAAACCGAAAGATTCAAAATAGTTTACGTCATAGAATACCCGATATTATGCAAGAACAAATTCGGGAAAATTTACGTTATAAGTTAACGTCTTTTAAGTAAAAAAATACTTTTACTTTTCAGAAAAATATTATTTTTGGAATAAATTCAGTTTTACAGTCAAGTGTGTTGAAGAGTGCATGCAATTTCAATGAAACTCAGTAAAGACAAAATAAGTGAAAATATAATTTGTATTAGATATTTTACAAAGTGCATATGTATCATAGATTGTCTATTTTTAGTTTGTTCGTATGATCTGTTAGTCTATCAATCTTCGAATCCAGTGATCTCAATGGGTTTTATCTATCTATCTCATTTTCTCTCTCTCTCTCTCTCTATATATATATATATAGAGAGAGAGAGAGAGAGAGTAGAGTGGCCTATATATTATATATATATATATATATATATATATATATATATATATAGGCGAGAGGGATATATATATATAGGCCACACTACAACATGTTTGACACGCAGACTCACTCTACACCTTTCTGACCATAGCTCAATTAGATCTCATTTAAATATTCATGGAGACCTACCGGACAGTATTCGTAACATGTATATGTATGTATGTTGCGGCATTCACCCTGGATCGGTTAAGCCGGTTCCTTCCAAGGAACTCACCGCGTCCGGAACGGAGTAACAAGGGAGTTTGAACTTCACACGCGGTCCCCACTATCCCAGTGGAGGGAGGAATATGCTCTTACTTGCCGCAGAATTTCCACAGACGCAGAGGCAGGAGTAACCAAGAGGCCGCCGGATGCCGGTGCAGACGCCGAATGGTTTTGAATTCCTAGACCAGTTGCCATCCAAGAACCCAGTCTGTCCTGCTATTTACCCATAGTTGGAGGGAGAAGAAGAGGATTCACACCTTTCCCAAGGGTGTTAGCTACGATTCCTCAGTCCGAGCCGTTATCCATTACTCCACCGTGCCTCATACTTGTTGACAACACTAATACATCATCTACACGCAAAAAATGAAGCCTTATTAATAAAAGCAAAAAAGCCAACACATAATAATATTAACTTTGAACATGGACATAATATCTTGACCGTGTGTTAAAAACTTAAAACATTTTATAAAACATACATACAACAAACTATTTCTTATTTTAACAGTTAAAATATAATCCATGAAAATGGCTAAATGTATGGCCGAATGCGCTCAAATAAAAAGAAAATTCGGACAGTTTTTATATAATTTATCACCCGAAAAGAAAAATATTATTAGCTAGCATGAGAAATTGTATAAAAAGCTAAATAAAAGCAGCTTGTCTGTCGTCTTCAATGAAATGTGCATGAAGGAAGGATTGGTGCCTTAATACACAAATATATATATATATATATATATATATATATATATATATATATATATATATATATATATATATATATATATATATATAGTTAATTGTTTATCGATTTTGATATATTTTCGGTGTAATATTCTAAAATAAAGACAATCGCCTGATGAGATGCATTGATACACATCGAAAAACGACTGCAATTCTGTAGCAATTTTGACATGTTTTCAGTGTAATATCCTAATATATATATATATATATATATATATATATATATATATATATATAGTAAAGGTAATAAATCCGTTAGTATATGACTCAAGTGGATCCTAGTAATACAAAATATTAAAACTAATCCGCAAAAAGAGTTCAATGTATTTATTATTACAAAGCAAAAAATAATACACAATAATATTCAAAATCGCCTCATATGAGGAATAAGCTTATTTCGACCGACGAAAATATAATTCGTCAGTCTTATTCAACCCCGGAATAGACAGTGTTCATGTCGGAAATAGAAATTTAACTATGAAAGCCAGAAAGAAAAAAAGAAGAAAAAACAACTGTGGAAAATCTGATATAGAATTTAACCATTTAAATGTTTCAGTCAGACGAAAGCCACGAGAGAGGGAACAGGGGATGGTGACGGGTATATTTCTTAAAGTGAAAAGGTTTTATAAAATTCGACCCGGATATTAACCTTATGACATTAAATTTGTGATATATGGAGAATGAAATATTAATTTTAATCTAAGAGAGGAATGAAAAACTTTAAAATATATCAATAAATTTATCTTTACAAAGTTATACTTAAAAGTACAAAGTCATATATCAAAGATGAAGTTATATTTAAAAATAAGATATATTTAAATAAGTTACATTTAAAAAATAAGTCATATTTAAATGATTTATATTTAAAAATAAATAAAATTATATTACAAATATTTTATATTTAATATAAAATAAATACGTTATATTTAAATAAGACTGGTTAATTATATTGTCGTCGGTCGAAATAAGCTTATTCCCCATTTGAGGTGATTTTGGATTTTATTGTGTATTAATATATTTTTTTAAGCAAATCGCCCCAAGCAAAACGGGAGTGCTGCTAGCATGCAGGGGGTTACATAGAGTGAGAGTAAAGAGGAGTGTTTGGGAAAAGGATAAAGAGAAGGACAGGGATCAAGGTCAAGGCATCAGAAGATGTGCTTGACATTACATTTGAGTATTTGAAGTTTATAGCTATCAGGGAAGCAAGTGATAGGAAGGGAGTTCCACTGACTGGAGGTGCGAGAAGCTGTTGAAGTAGAAGAGATGACTACATTTAATTCTTTCGACAGAGAAAGGGTGGGACCGAGATGCCAACCTAGTAGCACGCTTAAATTCATGCAGTTTGGGAACCAGTGAAAGTATCTCGTCGGAGCAGTTGCCATGAAAGTACTTGTAGAAAAGACAGAGGGAAGCCACAACACGTGTGTGAGATAGCGACTGCAGACGGGATGCCAGATCAGAACCAGCCATATAAAGTTGCATATTCGTCTCTGGATTTTGTCTAGGACCTCCAGATGAACAGCGGGAGCACCAGACCGTATATGGCAGCAGTATTCCATGCAAGGACGAATGGTTGATTTGTAGATTTGAAGGATGAACTCAGGCGAGAAAAACCTTCTTGCGCGACACAGAGAACCAACTTTCCTTGCGGTAGATGTAGCTATAGATTCAATGTAGTTGTTACACTTCAGGTCAGTGGTCTGCGTGAGACCAAACAGGCGCAGAGAGGCGCTCTCGTGGAGTTGGCCATAAACCATCCTGAAGCAGGGACGGTTCTCTATAGTGTGTAACTGAAACCAGTTTCGTTTTAGATGCATTAAAGTTTACAAGCTATTTCCTCTCCCAGCCAAGCATGGGTTGGAGGTCCTTCTCGAGGCCTACGGCCAGGTTAGTTTTGTCAAAGATGCGGGATCTACTATTAAGGCAGGAGTAAATAATAGTGTTGTCAACGTAGATGCCAACTTGAGAATTAATGACACCAGAAAGATCGTTGATGAAGATCAGAAACAGTGTAGGACCCAGGATAGAGCCTTGGGGAACACCTGCGTTCGTGTGAAAGGAACTTAGGACGACCTTCATTTCACAGTTTGACAGGGATGATTTTATTAAGTCAAATAATCGTCCTGCAATACCGTACCCCTGAAGATTACGAAGAAGACCAGTATGCCAGATCCTATCAAACGCTTTAGAGATATCTAAAACTATGGTTCGAGCTTCTCCGTTATTGTCAAGTATGGTATATAAATTCGGTTATGGTTGTGAACGCATCAGCAGTGGACCGGGCAAAGTGAGAAACGATATTGCTTGTCTGAGAGCAGATCGTGGGATGTAAGGTGCTTAACCACTTCGGCGTTGATTAAGACTTTACCGAAGAGTGGTAGGAGACTTATAGGACGGTAGTTAGATGGGTCAGAAGGATCGCCAGAGTTCTTAAAGACAGGCACAACAGATGAGGACTTCCAACATGTTGGAAAGCAAGAGTCAATAACCATCGATGAGGTTATGTTTATGTCACTCAACAGTTCTGGGGGGAAAATCCGGTGTTATATATATATATAGACTGAAACGTCTGACGTCGAGATTAAAACAACATTAAAACAGTAAACTTGTATATTCGGATTTTGTTTTGTCTTTTCCATATTTTTCATCATATATATATATATATATATATATATATATGTCATTCACAGAGAGTACTGTTTCGCTGTATCACAGTTCCTCAGTGCGACTAGACTTCCGAATGCCTCAAGCCAGGATTGAAACACAACTAATTTGGTGTCAGTCAGAGATATCTTCACTCGGTAGAGTTACACAACTAAATCTAGCGTATTGTTTTTACAAATGTAAACAAATGCCAATCAGCCAAAGTGCTCTATTCATTTTACTGAAGAGCTTTGCATTAGTGCAGGTGGCTGTTGTTTATAGAAATAGCCTATCACTCAACAGTGCTCAATTGAAATGTATTTTATGTATGTATGTATGTATTCAGGGTCTGCTCGGTGATGATTAAACTGAGCAGCCCCTATATTTCCACCGATCATGATTAATGGTTGTTCGCTCAATGAGATTGCTTGCCTTAAACGCCCAATGGGATTAAAGTTTGTTCCAGACATGAAGAAGAACATATATACGAGCCATCGATTTGGACAAAATGCTCGGTTGTTCCATATACCACTGCAGTAGGAACCTGACACCTCCTACTAATCTTTACCTTTAGAAGAACCAAATCAGGAAAAACTTGGAGGAATGCGCTAATATATCTGGGATGGAGATGAATAGTCCTCACTTCCCAGGCCGAATAGAATTTAAAAGAGTTTACACATATTATTGGGGATTAATTATTTTCAACACTACATACCATTTGCCTAATGTGTCTCTCTTTCAATGTCAACTGCTTTGACGAACCGAATTCATTAGTTCAACCAATGTTAACCTTCACAGCTAAGACCCACAATGGAAGGAACCATCCCCATTCTCTTTGTATACCATTAGTAATGAGGAAGTTCTATTCAGATAGCGTTATCCCAGGGACGGCTACTTTATAGAACAGATTTCGACAGGGTGTTTAATCGATACTAGAAACTTAACCACTTCACTTCGAAGGTCGTCCGTTTTCTTTCTTACATATCCTCATAATCGACATTCCTTTCTTCCCCCTCTTATGTTCATAAAATAATCTTATTCATTAACGTTCTATATTGAGTATCTTTCGGGCCTTTTATCGTGAGCAAATAGTACAAAACCTGTTTATCTATGTTCATATCAGTCTGTTTGCCTGTTTATATAAACAGATAATTTGCATAAATATTTCCAATGACGACCTCTTAAATTCGACTTCTATTCTTTTTCTTTCGCGTCTCCATATTTTCTTTCTGATTATTTTAGAAGTAGGATATCAGTTTTGTACATTGGTGATTTCACCCAGATGAACCGTCGCTCGTAATTACCTTCACACTCTCGCCTGATTATATATGCCGAGTCTAATCTGACCTCTAAAGCAACGAGGTGTGTCCGTTTCACACAAACCAATCTCTTGACGTCATAAGCAATACTATGACGCAAACATACTTTTTGAAGATTATTTTAATTTGGCCCAACGTTTTTTCGTTTTGGTTTTTAAACTTATTTGAATTGGTTGAAATCATACACCGTAAAGAAATAGTTTTGCTCTGCGTACAACACAGAATAAAAAGAAAACAATGCGAGTAAAGTTCATTGAAAATACAAGGGTGTGCTGAAAAGCTCTCAACCAGACCAGGAAAAATATTGATGTTTTATTATTTAGAAATGAAGAAAGTGTGTCAGACTGAGATCTTCTCAGTACTTCCTCCTATCGCGCCATATATATATATATATATATATATATATATATATATATATATATATATATATATATATATATATACTCGCTCGACTCTCCCGTTGAATTCAACGTATGAGGGTCAAGCAGATCGGTTCCTAGGAGACATTTGATTATAGTGATGAAGGTTTTGTGCAGAACCATCCACACTTTTTGAAGGGCCGAATACAGAGGCTTGGTGCACTACGTGCCACAGGGTCCCCAAACGACCCTCCGCAGGTTTTGAATTCAGAGTTGTCCTTCTCCTAGACATCCTAGACCAGTTGCCATCCAAGGCTATAGAACCCAGTCTCTCCTGCTATTTATCCATAACTGGAGGGAGAAGAAGAGCATTCACACCTTTCCCAAGGGTATTAGCACATAAGTGAATGAATTCGACTCCAATTATATATATATATATATATATATATATATATATATATATATATATATATATATATATATATATATATATAAGATATTAATGATTGTACCTCTTCAGGCGATGGTAATTAACTGATTTTTTTAAGGAAATTTCAAAAGCAAAGTGTTAAGAAAGTGTTCCGTAAGATAAGGGGGGGCCTAAGGCCAGAATGAAAATAGACTTTTTAAAAAGTAAATGCTACGGACAGCGGAATTTTACTCCATCTGTTCTTTCTCTCATTTGTATACATATATATATATATATATATATATATATATATATATATATATATATATATATATATATAAGTGAACATTGAAGTCAACACTTAGAGGCAACAGGCTGTTCCATGCTAGATGCAATCATCAGGCCACCGAATGCGTCTAGCATGAGACAGCCTGTCGCCTATAAGTGTTCACGTGTTGACTCTCTGATATTGAACACTTTATTCCATAAATATAGCACACATTAAGAGTATATTTCTTCATATATATATATATATATATATATATATATATACACAAGTATAGGATTGGTGTATACAGAATAAATTCTAATAACCAACAAATACTATTCTTAAAAGAGTGCTCAATACTGAGTAGAGCAAATATAGTTATTTATTCGAAAATTATAACATAAATATGTTATAAAATAACTACAAAAATAGCCATTTTGTTTCAACACTTCTGGTGTCTTATCAAGTGATGGTGTTGAATGCTGAATAATTATATATATATATATATATACGCCTTCTTGACGTCACGCTTTCCACTGACAAAAGGGGAGCGACTATATCGAATTAATCGCTATGTCTACTGTAAAGTAAGGTGGTTCGCTGTGCAAGAGTAAAAAAAAATTACCTGTTATACATTTAGAGATCTACCATTAATAAGTATATTCAATTCTCCACAATTGCTCTGGTGTTCCTGTTTTATATCTCGTCTTTTATATATTCGTTCTTCTCCTTTTATATGCATATTCAATATTTTAGACACGCATCAGGATAACGTCTCCTGTGGCTAAAGTCATTTTATTTTATGTGGGTTATTTATTATGTTTAATAATAGCTTCTAGGATTTTCATTTTTCCCTTGTATTGGGTGCTGGGTTGTGTTTTGGTGTCATCCACTAATATTTATATTGATCGTTGTGCTTCTTTATTATGTGCACGGATTGCACTAACATTCGACAAGTGACAAGTCAGCCCATGACAGAGTGCGCGCTACATGCGTGGCTTATGTAAAAATTGAATATTGTTTTTTTAGTTGAAATGCAATATCCAAAATGGCATGAGAATCCATCGTTATTTTTATATAGGAGGGGGGTAATGATTAGAGTTTAGATGTTTTGAACGATGTTTTTTTATTGTAAATAATAAACTTAAGGTGTTTGTTGGGATCGTTAAGTGATACGTACCGACAAATTATATAATGGCTTTTATATCCTGTTTATAATTAGGGCGAAACTGGTTACGGTAGAATAAGTTAACGGTGTCTTTATTCTTTTATTGTGTCAGGATTATTGCTTGTGTTATTTTTTCTAAATCATTTTAAGGCTAATTTTATTTGTCGAAGAAATGGTTCGGAAATTATTATTAATGAATGTTTATTTTGTAATGGCTATTATTTTTTATTATAAAATAATCTGTCAGAATAAGAGATTATTTTATGTCGGTAAATCGTGTTTTTTATAACTGCTATCTTATACAAGGTTAATGAAAAGTAACTGCCTATTTTATGTATAATTAACTCCTCCGTCTTGTAAAAATTACAGTTATACGAGAGAGTCTACCATACATAAAATAGGAAGTTAATTTCCAATCACACTGTACATTTGAGATTATTGAGTTTTCTATTTGAGAAGAGGTGAATTTCTGCTGGTCGTTTTTTATATGTTAAAGTTGTAAAGATGTAGAGTAAAGTAAAGTATAGCAAAATGGAGTTATATGATAAAGTAGTAAAGCGCGGAAATAGGAGAAGAATTTCGCGTTTTTGTCAAGAACACTGGAACAATAAATATGATATTTATGAACAGAACGATATCGGAGTGAACAATACAAATGTAGATTTCCTAAAACGCGGCCCAAGGATCTATTTGAACTGCTAGGGAAACTCGATCTATTTGGAAAAGATGCTAGAATAAACCAGATCTTATACTGGGAGCAAACCGGATAGAAAATGAATAAGATGTTGAGAATTCCACGGACGGAGCGAGTAAGCAGTGATGAAACCCATAAAGAAAATGGCGACGAAAATGATTGCAAAAAGAAAATGGCGGCAAAAAGAAAATGGCGGCAAAAAGAAAGACTTAGAATCAGAAAGCGACAGCTGAAATTTCTTGGATACATAATGAGAAAGGAAGGCTTGGAGAACATGAGCCTCACAGTGATAGTGGAAGCCATCGGGTCACCTACGTGATGAGCATGTGTGAATGGGTGCTAGAACAGGGAGGAGGTGGCTTGTGTTTGTTGGTGAGAGAGAGAGGGAGTGGGGGGAGAATATGCAAGTTTTGTAATTCTTCACTTCTTATAGAATTGTTTCTCTTAAACTGGTTACCACTCAAGGTTGGAGAACATTGCATACTTTGTTATTTTACATGTTAGTTAACCCAGAGGTGGAAATAGTTAAATATTGCTATGTCAGAAAAGTCTCCAAAACATACGTATTTTAAAAGTAGATAAAATGTCTTCTATTTTATGAACTGATTCACCAACAGGTCCTGACGTTCCCACCCAATTCCTGTGATCAATGTGAAAATGGCTTAGAACTTTCGGGAACAACGTTCTGACGTTGTTGCAACTGTAACTGATTGTGATACTATTTTACCAAAGGAATTAGGTCAAAAACCTAATTCGATGAGATTTTATGATTTTTTGTTACACGAATTGGGCCATGAATGCTAGGCTGACATAAAAAATGATTTACTGCGGGTCTAATGGAATCTAGGTCCAGATATAATCAAGATTTATAATGAAAATCTTTTTTGATTTCTCTCTATACTATTTTCACATGAAAATTCGAGAAATCAATGAGAAAAATGGTGTTTGTCAGTTCTTTCGTCCTTTTTATGATGGGATTACCGAAATTTGGCGTAAATTCTGCAGCAGAGGAAACAAAAATAACAGCAAATTGTGCAGCAGATGAAACAAAAAAAAAGTTACTAAATGGCATTAACTGAAGCTGAGATATCCAAACGTGGAATTAGGACAATCTCCCTCCGGTGGATGACAAAAAGGGTTCGATTCGAAATTCCAACGTATATCACCTGAAGATGGACAGTGCATACAGTGACTGAAACGTCATGAATCTGGCAATAAAGATGAAGATGTTGTGAATTCCACGGACGGTGCGAGTAAGCAACGATGAAAACCATAAAGAAAATGTAGACGAAAATGGCGAACAATGTAAATAGTGTAAATACTCAGGTTTGCATGATAGGTGGCACAGATTGCATTCTGTGTTACAAGAGCCAAAAAGAAAATGCTGTTATAGGTTTTCCATTGAGCTCATAGCTGGAGACACTTGGGTGTTATATCAGCAGTTAGTTGAGGAGAATAAAACACCAGTAAGGAAAGATAGTTTTGACACACGAAAAGGACTGACAAAAAAAAGCCGCTTTTAAGTCCTAATCAGAAATCTATCACAATCAGTTACAATTGCAACAACGTCAGAACATTGTTCCCGAAAGTTCTAAGCCATTTTCACATTGATCACAGGAATTGGGTGGGAACGTCAGGACCTGTTGGTGAATCAGTTCATCTAGGAAGAGGGCGCGTTCAAGGCTTGTGGGGAAATTACGCTGGTCTTTTACTTGATTAATGCAGCAAAGCAGGTACTTCCGAAAACAGACCACAAAGACTATGCTTTTCTGAAGAATTGGTAGAATCAATAGATGAACCTCGATACAAGAATCCAATTTTAGTGTTTCAGCAACCACTTATTATCATTTAGGTAACAAAAGCCATTCGGCATGAAATCCTAAAATCTTTTCGTCCTGTTGAAAAGTGTGGTGATTTCTCTCTCTCTCTCTCTCTCTCTCTCTCTCTCTCTATATATATATATATATATATATATATATATATATATATATATATATATATATATATATATATATCTATCTCTCAACCTCTCACTCACTCACTCCCTGTCTCACTCACTCACTTTCTCTTACTCACTTTTTCACTCTCTTTCTATTTCTTTTTTGCTTTTCTCACACTATTTCTGCGTCCTGGGTTTGACGATAAACTACATCCGCGTCCAGGGTAAGACGATAAACTACGTCCAGCAGCAAGGCCTCTGATCGGGAGGTTTTGAGGAGCGTGAAACCACCTCTTAATTGCTGGTGTTCCCAGGTCCACCCTGACCCGGGGTGGTAGCACTTGTTAGGGTCCCAGCTATGGGCAAATAGTTAACCTCGAAACTGAGGTAAAAAGCATTATAAAAGCGTAAGAATAGGTTTTAATACCAGAAATACTTTGTAAAAAAATTATTACCTGAAATAAATTTTTGAAGAAAAAAAAAAACTATTACCAGCAATATATTTTTGAAAAAAATATTACCAGCAATACGTTTTTGAACAAAAAATATTACCAGCAATACGTTTTTGAACAAAAAATATTACCAGCAATAGATGTTTTAAAATAATATTACCAGCTATACATTTTTGAGGAAAAAAGTATTACCAGAAATAGATTTTCGACAAAACAAAATATTACCAGGAAAAAAAAGGTGTCGGCATTAAATAACCCAATGAGGTTGATATAACATAAAACACAACAAACCAAACCACACACTATTTCTGTCCCACTGTTTCTCGCTCTCCCTACTTCTCTTTCTTTCCATCGATTTCTGTTTTGTTACCTCTTCTTCTAGTTTTTCCCTGCATTTTTCTTTATTTCTTTTTCTTTCACCACCTTCTGTCTCTCTTTTTCTCTCTCTCACTCTCTTTCTCTCTCTCTCTTTATCTCTCGATTTCTCTCTCTTTTTCTCTCTCAATTCTTCTCTCTCTTTATTTTTACTTATTTTTCGTTCAATATTTTTCTCCCCCGTTTCTCATTTTCTCTTTCTTTCGCTATCTTTCTCTCTTTTTTTCATTTCTATCCATATCTTTAGTGTTCTTCCACTCTCTTTCTCTCTCTTTTTCTGTATTTCTTCTCTCTCCTTCTCTAGTTTTTTTCTCCTTCAAGATGATTTGTCTTGTCTCTATCCCTATCACTTTTTCTCTTTCTTTCTCTTTTTTCTCTTTTTTTCTCTTTCTCTCGCCTCCTTCATATGTTTTTCTCTCTGTTCCCTTTTTTCTCTAACTCTCCTATCGCTTTCTCTCTCTCTCTCTCTCTCTCTCTCTCTCTCTCTTTCTCTCTGGAAAGGATCAGGTACCTGCAGTCAGAAAATGTCTCTTTTAAATCAACTGAATCAACTTTGAATCATAATTTGGTAAACATAGAGAAACTTACCCACAATAAGACCTCGTGTCAAAAGACGTTTTTTCCCCATGACACCGCTTCTTTTTTTTTTTAACTACCTTCACTCTTCAGCAATATTCATTTTTTTAAAAAAAGCAATGATAAGAATTGAATTAAAACCTAAACGCAAAATGAAAGTGAATTTATACATTTTTTGTTATTGAGAATTGACAATAAAATATTGAACTATATTTATTTATTAGAGTGTGTTGTGTTTTCTAGTCTGTAACGTAGAAGTTTTTTCACCTGCTAAGTGACGAGTGACTTTTTCTAGTAGTTGCGGGACTCTATGCAAAATAGGAGAAATTCATTTTGCCTATGTCACTACAGATTGATTATTTACAAGAATGATTTTAAAGACATTTTTATGTTTAACATTCTTTTTTATAGATACAATTATTTAAGTAAATACTCTGTTTATAATATAAACAGTATTAAATAACATTTACCGGCCTGAATGTCCGAGAAATTTTCATAGAAAATATCCGTCCTTTCTATGAAATTTCTCGGGCATTCAGGCCGGTAAATGTTATTTAATACTGATTATTATAAATAGAGCATTTACTTAAATACTTGAGTCTATAAAAAGAATGTTAAACATAAAAATGTTTTTAAATAATTGTCGGACTTTGTCCATTTCATAAAGAATGACTTTGTATTTACAACATTAGTAAAAACTAATACAATCAGAACAAATGTAATGCAATATTTATCATTTACCAATTTATAAAGAAATAAATGTGAAAACGATTTTTTATTCAAACATTTACTAAATTGTTTAAATATGTAAACCAACTATAAGGAAATCCTTATTATTTATCATCTCATAAAGTTTGAAGCAATTGGTAATAAGCCGATGTTTTATCAATAAAACAATAAAGAATGAAAGTAGTTAAAATAGCGGTGTCATGAAAAAACGTCCTTTTCAAACTCCGTCTTATTGCGCGCACGTTTATACATGTTTGCTCATAATTTTCTGTGTGTCATATTAAAGGACAGTCTTCAAGGAAGTGTGCAACATTCATTTGAATTAATAATTTTAAATAATGGTTATGGCCGGGTTATAAATGGTTGGAAGCAAATAACAAAGTTATACACAGCTACCTACAATGTGTATATGAAAAACTCTCAGATGTCATTAATACGTTACTGAAACGTTAAGGTCCATCTCTTATACATAAAATAACCCCATATCATCCTCCCAAATATTACACAGTGTGTAAAGCTGAAGGTCATCCACTTCATTTCATTTCATGCAATCTCATCCTCCAAACTACATTTTTGGGAATCTTTATTATTGATTAGACTTGATGAGCTTATTTGGGATCGTGTATGATCTTCCTTCTTTTGTGTAGTTTTTATTAAAACATTTCATTTGTGAATTTATTGGCTTATATACTCTCTTCACTATTTGATTGCTACGTGCAAGACTACTCGATACCTAAGTAAGTTTCGAACTGGGTTCATTCAAGAAAAAAAGGAAAGGATATGTTTTTATTTAAGATCACATTGATCTATAATCAATTTTCCGTGTTTTACCACCATTTTTCTTACTAAACTTACTTTATAGATAGCCTTAACTATTAGTTTCCAGTGATACAAGAGATACAGCATAGTCTAAACTGACTTTATAGATAGCCTTAACTATTAATTTCCAGTAATACCAGAGATACAGCATAGTCTAAACTGACTTTATAGATAGCCTTAACTATTAATTTCCAGTAATACCAGAGATACAGCATAGTCTAAACTGACTTTATAGATAGCCTTAACTATTAATTTCCAGTAATACCAGAGATACAGCATAGTCTAAACAGACTTTATAGATAGCCTTAACTATTAATTTCCAGTAATACCAGAGATACAGCATAGTGTAAACTGACTTTATACAAGTGCATCATTAATTATAAAATTATTCCGTCCACCCCTTTTAAATCTCTTATTCTCCTCTCACTATTAAAAATTGATTTTGTTTTCATGTTTCCTATTGTGGACCTAAAATTTCAGCGTTAGAATGAAGATTTTTCAAACATGTCTCTTTTTCCAAGACTTTGTATTTTGTGTCCACTCTCTATTTCAAGGTAGACAATACGGGAAGTTATATAGAGTGTCCTCATGCCTTTAACGTCATCTGCCAATCAACTCCAGTTCTCAGCCTTCACGGGACGGAACTGTTCATAACAACGTGAATGGGGCGCATAGGTGGGTCTCTTGCATATGAAAACCAGATGTTTTGAGCAGGTGGGACTTGGTAGACGTGGTCGAATGCCCATCTAGGAAAAAGAAGACAATTATATAAATGCTACCGCTGCCTTAAGCCTATAGAAAGTTGTGGGAAAGGTTTATGGTAAAATATCCCGAAGTCGGAGTCTCGGAGGCGGCCAGTAAGGGTGTTTTTTTTAATCTTTTGTGCAGTAATTCCTGCGGCCGAATTAATTACCATGTGTAATGATCTTAGTGACAATAGATCTTGACATCCAAGGTCGAGAGAATGGGTCTGTTTTTCGTGATAAGGCCTTTTCAGTATAACATTTCACGCTCTGGTCATTCAGTTGTACATATTGGAAGAGTAACAGCTAAAGGTGACCAGTGAGTTGCAGTTGCAAACATAAATGTAAGCGGCTATTGGACAGATGTTTTTCTCCTCTGTGTCCAGGACAGAAGAGGGGCCTGGCCGCATCCAGGATGACTAGGTTAGGTCTTTTGAGAACAGCGCTACCTACCATGTAATCAGGAAGGGACCTAGAATAATTGACCCAAACATTGACTGCCATAGACCATCCGGACTGTTAACTGCGTCTGACTGATCACAGAAGCAAGTAGTCAAAAGAAAAAATCAAAAGAAAATTTACTCCGTCTAGGAGTCTAAGACAGTTGCACCTTAATGGAAAAGAAAATGCAACAAGACCGGAAAGGGGAAAAGAACTTGCCCGCTACAGGATAGACATGGCAGCACTGAGTGAAAGTTTGCTGATGAAGGATGTCTCACTGAGCTTGTTAACTGTTACGCTTTCTGGAGAGGCGGAAGGCGCAGAATGAAGTCACGATTTCATTCTGCAGACAAGCCGCGTTTTTATTCTGCAGAAAAAATGCAATTCTACTTAAATACGTACGTCCACTGAATATAAAGTTTAAAAGTAATGTGTGATTAAAACTAAAAGCCATTAATTCTTCAGTAATTGCTTGGTTTGCGTTTCAGATAGAAAAAATATAAACATAACAGCTATAGGCTTCGAGGAATCGCAAAGAGAAATTTTCAAAGGCTAAATGAACGTTGATGTGCTCTGAAAACTATTCCGTGACTGAGCAAACTAAAACATGATCGATTAAATTGTAGTTTTCCCTATAAGGCGTAGGCATGCGTTCGGACACTGATGGAAGACAAAGAATTACTTGGGAGCGTTCCCCTCTTTGCCAAGAAATCAGCAGCAGGTATCAACAGCAAAAACTATATCTGACCTAATCTATGGTCGATAGTTTTTTACAGTGAGGTTCACCCTGTACAAGGCCCGGTAGCCACTCCAAGTAGAGAGTTACTTCTTAAGGGGCACAATTTATACGAATATGTGGAAAGATAACGTTTAACTCTACACTTGAACAGGTTAAGATTTTAGTGATGGGGGAAGCATCCTGTTGGGAGTCGGTGCCACCGAGCATCGGTTCGTGGGAAGAAGCTTTTCGAGTGGAACTTACATCTCACCAATGGAATACGAAGCGAATGAGGGTGGTTTCCTAAAATGTACGTAGCATCCACTAGGGTCAAGGTCTTAAGGTCTCAGGGTCAAGACTTTTGATAAGTATTGATAACTCCCGGACTGTAATAAAAATAGTATTGTGATTGAGCTCAGTGAGACGTCGGAAACCAGGAAGTGGATGGCCTTTGTCATCTAACATTGAGTTAACATTTCAAGTGCCCAGAGTAACCACAGAAGCATTTTTAAGGGCAGGATGTGAGGAAGACATCAAGGAAGTTCGCCTTTCTGATGAATATTGAAGTCACTACAAATATGAAAGCGAGCTGAGGAAAATTCAGTAAGAAAATTCCAATCGTCTCAGATATTCGGTCGGACATTACAGTTTTATCACCCCGAGGGTGATACAGAGTGAAAATGAAAGCTACTGTGGATAAGTGTCAAGCGGAAGCACATATACGGGAGATCAAGGTCTTCGTGTTTTTGGTCTCTACCACAGGGAAAACTTGACCTTAATAGTAGTGTCAAGTTCATGGTAGTGGAGAGTTTGATGGTCATGTTTAAGGGCCCGTCATTTAGAGCTTCTGTAGCGGGACGAGGTACAATACCAGTTTCAGACAGGAATATGTGATTAGGTTTGCGGTCAAGAAGATGGATCTCCACCACAGGAAATTTGGAACTTAGACCCCCTCACGTTATTTTTTATTTATGGGTTTGATATTTTTTGTTTTTAGTTGTATTCATATGTAGATATCAGTATGTCTAGTAGAAGACTGAGCCGTAAGATAGTAGATACATGCGTCAATTATCTGGAACATGGCATCGAAAGGCCCTTCATCATGGCATCGATTGGCCCTTCATCACGGCATCGATTGGCCCTTCATCATGGCATCGAAATGCCCCACTAGAGACTAATAGACGGTTCAGAACTCATTAACAAAATAGCAGTACAATAAGCCCGATAGTATACATCTGCTGATAGGATAGCTCCTTCGATGTTACTCAAAGGGTTGTATCACTATCAGAAAATGTTTACCTCCAGCACCCTTAATGAAGGAACAAATAATGCAGGAAAGAAGATACAGGCGTGATACCCTGAGTGTACATGTCTCGTCTACCCAGAAATCAAGGCGACATAACTTCTTGAGTCAGGCTTATCGTACCGGTGTGAGACCTCAGATACCGAGACATATATGATTACTAAAAGAACCACTGAGCGGTGTCACATAGCAGACTCGAGGTTGCATCAGCATCCCCCACCTCCGTTGGGTTTAAGATTATCGTAGAAAAAAAATTACATGGACGGGAGCTAGCACTGGCAATTATCTATTTGTGTGTGAAAAAAAAGAAACCAAGAAAACAATAAAATATTATCGGAACAAAAATAAATTTAAAAATTACAGGAAACGTCTGAGAGTTGGCTGAAAATTTCATAAGCTGTTCAAAATACTTTCATGGAATGCGACCAAATGAAGTCTACTTTTCAACATAGTCCCTCCCCCGCGCATTGCGGTCTGCAGAATTCTTCCATCTGTGTTGCAGTTCTTAGATCCCATTAGTAAAGAAGCCTACATCCTGTTTGTCAAAAGTTTCCACAACAGCAGATATGACCTCTTATACTGCGATACTGATTCCCAGCCAAATGATTTTCATTTTGGAGAACAGATGATAGTCCGATGGGGTCAAATCAAGAGAATGGGGAGGCTGATCAACCAGTTCAAGTCCACTGTTACACACAGCAGCCATTGAAATTTATGACGTGTGCTGGCGCATTGTCCTGTGATGGTGCAGATCCCAACACACCTGTATATATAAATGTGCAGACCCCAAACACACCTGTCTATTTAAATGTGCAGATCCTAACTCACATGTATATATATATGTGTATGTGTGTGTGTGTGTGAAGACCCCAAACACACCTGTATGTGCAGACCCCAAAACATAAATGTGAAATCTCAGATACACCTGAATATATAAATGTGCAAACCCCAACACACCTGCAAATATATATGTGCAGACCTAAACATTAATGTATATTTAAATGTGCAGCGGATGTCCTATGCATGATTAAAGTTTTCACTTAGGTCTCCTTAGGCACTAACGCAAAACAACAAAAATGCAAAGATATTTTTGCCTTTATTTCTTTTTCAAACGGCGTGTATAGAAAAGTAACCAATTAAATTATTTACAACCAAAACATTTTTTTAAAATATTAAATTTAAATACTACATAGCAGCCAAGAAAAATGGGCAATAAATTTAATAATTATTTGCAAGAGTCTGATCGTACAATGCCCCGCCGACCATCTTAAAAGACCATTCTGTTTATGTAGAGAAAAATGGTTATGAGAGGGGGGTCAAAAAGTGGAGTGCGGTGCTCGCCGGCAGGTCAGCTATTTTTTCTTCTTCGGTCGCCTCAAAGAAATGGATTGCGTGACTCCCTTTCTCAGCCGTTACACTGGGCAGTTGTGAATCAGACACCAGCTTAGCCCCGCCTACTTCGACTTCCTCTTTGTCCGTCTGTCAATCTGTACGTCCAGATCTATTGCACGCTGTCCGCCGAATGACTGTAATGGTTCTGTCGTACTTCTGGCACCCCGCGTTTTATGCTATTCCAATACGGCCAAAATTTGCATGTGTGCAAATATCGTCTCATTTTGGACGAGATAGGCACGCATAAATTGTCTTCAATAGCGGCCATATTTATTTTTATCATCACTTTGCAGGCAAGACACGTTGGCACTCGTTTCGAATTCTGAGGTAAATCATGTCTTTCGTTACAGTTCCCACTGTCCATTCTTTTAGGGATTTGTTATTTTTGCTTTTTTTGTTTTTTTTTTGTTTTTGATTGGGGTTTCTTTTTCACCCACTAACTTCCGTATCAGGACGAAAGATTTAGAATTTACTAGAAGGTTTTTTTTTTTTTTTTTTTTTTTTGCTAGTACCATTCCAGTGTAGGCGCGGCTTCCTTACGAATTAACTTTCCAATTAATTTTGCGCTTTATTTTCGCTGCTTGTACCAAGACAATCACGCCCATTTCAATGTATGTACCCCGCACCCGACACACAAAAAATCCCTTAATCAAGAAAGGAGATTAAAGATCAGAATAATATCAGTGCGATTAAGTGTGGGATTAGCTTCGAATACATGCGTTAGGTTCTTTAGAGGACCGAGAGCATAATATTAACTTTTAACTTCGTATAAGTTAAAATATCTCCTATTAGAAGAAAATCAAGCAGAGAATTAAAACTACACTTAGCACATGAGTCACCAAAAGGAATGACCCATTAAACCGGCAAATTCATTAAATTAGGTACCTCCGCTATGTCGCGTAAAAAAGCAGCATCACGATGACAAAAGGCCCATAAATCAACGAAAACAACGTTTTGTCTCAATATGTTGTTATTAATTGAAAGCTAAAGCATTAAATTTATTATTTACAGTAAGTAACATATTCTGGTATATTTCAGATAGAAATTATATAGATTGGAATGTCAAATATATGCTCGATTTTTTTTAATTTTCTTAAAAGCGGCCATTTTCTTCCTAAAATAAATTATATATTTTTGACACGTTATTTGAGTAAAATTAGAAAATTTAAAGTTAAATTAATCTGATTTGAAACAAACAGTAATTGCTTATAGCATAAAAGAATTGTATCCAAACATTTCTCAACGATGTGTCTGAATTTTTTCATGTCTTTATTCCCGTTATCGCTATAAATCTAAATATTGATAGGTGATGACAGGTATTATGGATGAACAAATTTGACATATTACTAAGTAAGCGAACGCGTTTTTTATTTTTAACAAGTAATTTTTAAATATTAACATTTATTCAGTAATTATGTAATATTTATTTTATATTTCATACTTTCTTAATTAGATAATTGTTTAAACATTTTAAATGATTACAATATTTTTTAAACTTTTCTTATGAATTAGATATTTGTTTAAACTTTATTTATTAATTAGATAATTGTTTAAATTTTTTTATTAGGTAATTGTTCAAACTTTATTAGACAATAATTTTTAAAACTTTTTTAATTAGATAATTGTTTAAAGTTTTTTATTAGATAATAAGTGTTTAAATTCTTTTAATTATATAATTGTTTAAATCTTTTATTAATTAGATAATTGTTTAACATTTTTTAAGGATTATGTCATGTATATATTTCCATACATAGAAATTATAAACGTTTTTTTCAATAAAATTATTTTTTTAAAATTATTTTAAAAATATTCGGGTACAAACGGCTGTTATGTGCTTTTCAAATTTCGATTCGTAAATTTACTTTTCCATTAACGTTATCATTGCATTATGTGCTTAAAAGCAGTGAAGAATTTTAAACGATTTTTGAAGTATTAAGAAGTTAATGAAAAAAAATTAAAAAATGGAAAAAACTTTTTAAAAATACATTATTCATCGAAAAGATTTTATTTCTTCACAAAATAATGTCCTTAATATAACGTATTTACAAAAGCAAGTCAAAGCTTTTCTAATTAATCTAATAGTTTTTTACATTTTTTTTATAATTCAGAGCAGATTTTCTATGAAACGGGTAACTGTTTTACAAAAAAAAAAAAAAAAAAAACTGGTGATTTACTTTTTATAAGGAGTCCTGTTTTTAACTAATAAAGCAAATCTCATGCTTAAAGATTTAATTTCTCGAAATTTCATGAAAATATGTAAGGGGGTGGAAACGTTAAAAATATATCTTTTTAACAAGATTTTCTAAAAAAAAATTCAAAAATAATTTCATTAATTTCTGAATAAGTCCTGAAAGTTTCATTAAAATTCGACAATTATTTGATATTTGCAAGAATTTACTAATCAAACGTGTGTTTTCCTCAGGAAAAGCGCAAAATAAAACAAACCTTTTTTCTCTATAAATGCGCTGTCGTAAAAAAAAAAATTTTAACCAAAATTTTCTACGTGCTAAAAGGTGTAAAAAGTTTCAAAAAATAATAGAAAAATACTTTGGTCTTTCCTCTTCATAACAACATAAACATATTGAGACAAAACTTTGTTTTCGTTGTTTTATGGGCCTTTTTTCATCGTGATATGCCGCTTTTTTACGCGACCTGATGGAGGTACCTACATTAAATGCACGATGAATGATACTGAAACTAATGATAATGCTAATCAAATGATACAATCCCATAATGCTCTTTAAGAGAAAGCTGCTCATGCCTGAATTCTCTTCTTAACGGAGAATTTTCCCGCGTTTTTTCTTTTTCATTATTTCGAATTCAGATTCGTCATTTTTCTACATTAGTTTCCCACTAAGGCTAAAGAGAGAAATCTACCATGCTATTTTACCCCTACCAAGTGGAAGTTAAATGGATTCATGCCTTTCCCATGACTATTAAAGTGAGCACAAATTGTCTCAGACGGAATTTGAACTCAGATCATCGATTCCATTTTTCGTTCTCTTACCTTTAATCAACTCGCACCTCTCAGACTAAATTAAGATTAGTAAGAAAGAAAAAAATGCATAGATGTGAAATGACTAACAAGTCGTTCTGGCTTGACACGACATACGAAACAAGCGGAACAGGCTACGAAGCGTCTATGGCGAACGTTTATTCAAATATGTGGCGGGTTTATGTCAAGAGTAATTAGACAGACACGGAATTGTGCCACATGTGTTATTTGGTCATCTTTTTTCTTTGAACGCCTTTGGCATTCCTCACAAATCAAATACCTTCGGCTTTGTTCCACGGATTCTATACACTTGCGTTTATATTTCTAAGACAACATCTATCAACACTTTATTATGCAAATCATTATTATGCAATTTTTTACAAGAGATCCTTAGAATCTATTTATAAATATCGTCTGAGCTGATAATATTTACACCTTTAAAAATATTGAAAATAACTTTTTTAGTGGGTACCAGGTTTTATTTATACAAAATAGAACGTGGAATTTTATTTATAAATTCAAAAGATCCAGAGAAACATATCTTGAATTAAATATCCCATATTACTGAATAGATTATTTTATTATTTGACAGGTTAATATGGGCTCTGTGATATTATATCTCTTTCATCAGTCCTTTAAGCAATATTTTAAAACATGTTTAGTGTTTCCAATTTAAAAGTAACTGCACTTTTTATAGCTTTCCAGGGATCTTTAGTTGAATATGATTTCCCATTCTCCTATACATCAGTTTAAATGATGGGCAACAATTTTTCTATCGGATTATCATCTGGAGAGGTAAGTGAGCATTCAAATACTTTCGTGTTTTTTAGCTTTTATTTGTCTTTTAACGACACACACACGTACACACACACACACACACACACGCATATATATATATATATATATATATATATATATATATATATATATATATATATATATATATACCGGCCTGAATGTCCGCAAAAATTCATAGAAAATATGTCTCCTCCGACAGGAAATCGAAATTCCCTGTCGGTTATCCGGATCGATACACACCTGATGAAGGCCGAAGGCTACAACTGCTGAAACGTTGTGATAACAACAAAGATTTACACTATTTACATTGTTCGGACTGTTGTCGTCATCTTTGTTTTCATATTCACGGCGTTTCAGCCATTGTACGCTCCGGCTTTCGTCAGGATCTGTCAATATTTCTGAGATGAGGTATTGTAACTATTTACCCTATTTACATTGTCCTCTTCTTTATTGTCATATTCACGACGTTTCTGCCGCTGTACGATACGGCCTTCTTCAGATGATATAGGTTGGAATTTCGATCGAACCCTTTATTTAGACTACCAGGGTAGATTGTCCCATAGGACACATAGCCCAGTGAATAAAAGAGTTGGCTGAAGTAATCCATTGACTTGACCAAAACAGTTATGAGTTCAATACTTGATCACAGCAGTGGTGAACAAGAACTTGGAGAGTTGGGTTACTAAAACGAAATAAATGAAACTGAGACATCTAGAAAAGGCATGGCACGTGGAACTAGAACAATCTAACCCGAAATAAATGGACGAAATAAAGAATTCGGTTCGAAATTCCAGGCGTATATCCGGAGAAGACCGGAGTGTACAGTGGCTGAAACGTCGTGAATAGAACAATAAAGATGAGGACAATAGTCCGAACAATGTAACTAGTGTAAATAGTTACAATACCTCATCTCAGAAATCCTGACGAAGGCTGGAGCATACATCGGCCGAAACGTAAATATGGCAATAAAGATGAGGACCACAGTCCGGACAACATAAATGGTTACAATACCTCATCTCAAAAATATAGACAAAGAACAAAGATAAGGACAATCGTCCTCATGTGGTGTAAATATTTCTTTTATAATGGGAAATATTTTTACATTTATAATGTAGTTATATTTGATGGGCCTGTTTTTTTAATCAGTTCACTCCGAGCATGGCAATAAAGCCACTAAGACGCAAGGGGGGGTTACTGAGTGTGAGAGAATATGAAAAAAAAGAAAAAGAAAAATATTATTAAAGAGAGAGAAGAGTAAAAGGACATGGATTCGACTTCGTGGGAGTAGCATAGTGTGCCCTCGCTGTAAAGTGAGAAATGTGTCTTCCTACTATCAAGGCTATCAAGTGGGAACTAGTTAACTACGACCCCATATATGGCAGCAGTACTCCATTTTTGGTTTGACCAGACACTTGTAAATATAAAATACAGCAAAAGTATTTTTTGAAACGACAGAATGAGCCGAAAATTTTCCGGCATCTTTGGCAATAGATTAAATATGGGTTCCATTTGAGGCCTGGAGTGAACTTGAGTCCCAGTAGACTTTGGAAGCAAGGAGATTCATTGAGTAGGGAGCCACACTCGTTCCCCCTTCGTATACTATTAGTGAGAAGAACGTTCACTCGAACAACTTCTCACGAACTGCTACCTAGTGGAATCGACTTCCAAGGGGTTGCTTTCCTAATCACTAATCAACTGCGCCTCTTACCTCTTACTCTTACCGCTCCCACAGCAAACTACTTCGGTAAACCTCTATCTCGAGTGACTCTTGGGTGAAAAAAATGTTCAGCTGCAAGACTCCGATCATCTTGTTGATAGACGTTGACTTTCTTTTTGCGAGGAAGGGCGTTGTCTGTTGGGCAACCACCTTCGAGTGGAGGACTTGAGCTGTGTCATCTACCAAAAGGAACTCACAACATCATGGTCGTGGAGTCGGTTCATAATTGCTTCAGGTTAAACAGTTTGTCGCTTTTACATGTAAGGAAATACAGGCTGCTTATATCAACCATCGCTCCGGTTGCCTGTTTCACCATCAACTTGCTTCTTGAATGATCAGTTATATTTGATTCCCGACTAGACACAGGAAGTGAATGCATTCCTTGTATGGTTTTGGATATTGATAATCAGCATCAGGTTTCTTTCTTGTTCTTCAGTAGCCGATACTTCTGAGAAAGAGAAAGAGAAAGAGAGAGAGAGAAAGAGCGATTACGAGCAATAGAGAAGAATAGGAACACAGACAAAAAGAGATAGGAGAGAGGCCCATAAAAAGACGAGTGACATTGGGAAAAAGAAAGAAGGATAGAAAGCGACAGAGACAGAACAAATCATCTTGAAGGAGAATAAACTAGAGAAGTAGAATGAAAAACAGAGGGAGAGAGAAAGAGCGCACGCGGTTGAGAAAAGTAGAGAGAGAGAGAGAGAGTGAAATAAAAGAGAGAAACGAGGGCGATAAATATTGAAAAATAAGTAAAAATAAAGAGGGCGAAAAAGATAGAGAAACGAGAGAGTGAGAGAGAGAGAAAGAGAGAGGAAAGACTGTGAAAGAGGAAGAAATAAAGAAAAAAGCAGGGGAAAACTAGAGAGAGGTATAATAAAGCAGAGAGATTGAAAGAAGGGAAAGGGAAAGAGATAAACAAAAATGTAGAGAAATATAACTAGAGAGAAAAAGCAGAAAAGTGAGAGATACAAAGAGAGTGAAAAAGAGAGCGGGAAAAACAGCGTGAGAGCGAACGAGAGAGAGAGGGAGAGAAATCACTGCACTTTTCTACAGGGCGGAAAGATGTTTTGGGATTTCAAGCTGAATTGGTTTTGTTTCATGAAACAATATGTCGCTATGGAAACGAAAACAGAAAATTCAAAGAAAAATCTAATTCAGTGACGTCACAATAAGAACGACTTTTATATTTTTCTTTTTTTTCTCAAGCAAAATCTTTGTAATTTCTCCTTTTGTTCTTAACGCGTTTCGTGATTTTTCGTATCTTTCTTTTCCTTTCGTCATTCCTCGGATTTTCTTGCAGCAAACTTCTTTTATTTTCTGACCTTGAAAAGATAACTCTTTCTACAGATTTTGAAATAAAGCATGAAAATTAACGCAATTCGGTTTAAGATTGCGAACTGCTTTCTCATCAAAAGAAAGAAAGGAAGAAAGAAAAAAGAAAGAAAGAAAGAAAGGCTCAGACAAAGAAAGGAAAAGTGAATGAAAAATAGAGAAAGAAAAGAAGAAAATTAAAACAACGTCTAAGTGAATTTGCATCGAACAATGTTAAAGCTGTGTGTTATATTGACGGGAAGAAGTAGGTAGAGATGAGAAACGGTTCGCGTTTGGATGCCGTGTTTTTCAGGATCAATGAAGATACTTGAAATATGAGATAAAAAACAAAATCTGACGTAGATTTAAAAAGATCCACGGAAGTCCCAACTGAGGACATTTTTGTAATGTTGTCGGAGTTAGTTCCTCCTTAATTCCCAAATTGTCACTATACTATAAATACTGGGCGACTTCTTACCTCGTTCTCTTTCCTTCAAGTCTCGTGCCGCATCCCACTTCGCGTGGAGGTGAGGAGGTAAATTCTCTTTTTCATTTCTTCATTTCAGCGAACACATCTACAATGTAAACTCTCGCAAAAAGATAACGTCTCCCCACTTGTGGGAAAACGCTGTGAACATTATACACAAATACACGTACGTACGAACATTCATCTAAATACGAACATTCACTTAAGAACAGACACTAATGTTTACACACACACAAATGTCTATGTCCATTGTAAAAAAAAAATTGTTTAATACATATATTTGTTTATATATATATATATATATATATATATATATATATATATATATATATATATATATATATCGGTCTTGTTTGTTTTCCTTTCATCTTCAGTTGGACTTAATTCAAGTCCGGTCATTTTCTTGTAGTTGGACCTTTTAATATTCTACCAGGAGTTACAGATGTGTTTCTAATACAACAACACGCAAACCCACACGGTCCTCTACAATGTCAACCAACATTCGTTATCCCTTTTGTAATGCCATCGAATATTCGTTGTCACTTTTGTAATGCTCGTTGTAGTAGAGACTTTATAATCACAGATACAACTATACTAACGCCGTTGAACAATACTGGTGTCAGACGCCTTCGAGTAATCTCGCACTAATAGTACTTGCTCGATAATACTCGCTCGAACAATAATCTGTATAGTGATCTGAATAGAGAAATAGTATAGTGAATAGAGTAGAGAATAGAGGTCCGTATTGTAATAGAGGATAGTCTAGAAATAGAGATCATTAGTCGTCAGCTACTTCCTACATATATCCGTTTCCTCTATGGTCAAGTGGTCTACTTAATTCATTAATGGGATCGCCTGTTATTTGCTCACTGGCGATCTATGTTCAAACTCAAGTGTCGGCAGCGACACTTTATTCCTGTATAATAGAATTATTACAGGAGCTGTGGAAGAAGGTCTTTGTCTCTTCCAAGGAATTGTGTGGAATTATTTGGACGATTATCCCCATCTTTGTGTTTTTTTATGAAGTATTTTCGCGGATCAACGTGCTTCTCCTCAGAATAATTTTTAACCGAACAATTTTTTTGTTGTTAACCCAAACTGAAAAGTCAGAATAGATGAAACTTCTGGTGCAATGGCTGAAGAACTGATCGGCCCAAAGAGAGTTAGGATGAAGAACCGGTTGAAATGATTCTAAATGCATTTATATTTTATTACTTCTGTAGAGACGCGGAGACCGATTATCTTTCTTTGGGAAAGACGGATTCACGAGGGTCACGTGATGCACAGTGAGGAACGTTTGGCCAAAAAAAAAACAATTGCTATGTAGACGTCGTAAGTCCGCGGCAGTACAGCAAACGAATAGAAACCACATGATCCCAACAAGGAAGATAAAAGACATCACAGCCTTGGCCGTCTTCTCTTGGTTTTTCCCCTGTCCACGCTGCTTGTTTTAACCATATGCGTTATAGTTTCTCTGTGTGAGACAAGTATTGACGAGTATATACATATTTGTGTATAATTCCTTGTACGACATAATGAATACGTAATCACTTTGAGAACAATGCAATGTGTCATCCTTTCTTGCAGCTATTTTGGTCCTCGTTGTGGACAAATAATTTCTACTTTGCTAGTTGCATTTCCTATTTCATTTGCCTGAATTTCGTTTTTGGCGCGCTTCGAAGCAGTTTACTGCATCCTCCTCCCCCCAGCAGTAAACTACCCTTTACCCCGTGATGTGTAACACATGTTAGTAAGCCCCGCCTCTTTTTGCTTTAGTCCATGTAAGGTAGCTATTTATTCGTAGTAGGGAAAGCAAAGGCATAGCAGCCTCAGATATATATTTGGTGATATTAATTCAGACTATTTTTTCACGTGTTTTATCCAAACCTTGCAGAGATTTTTTGTTCACGCATACTCTCGTCCCATATATATATATATATATATATATATATATATATATATATATATATGTGTGTGTGTATTTACACCGCATAATACTTTATTATAGCACGATGTGCAAGAAGAAGCCTCCCGCCATCATGTCACTGAGTAGTTTGCTTGGTTGATTTTGTTTAGCGGCATATTAACACCTAGGGGTTATTTAATGCCGAAATCTAAATAATTTGAACAATTTTATGGCTTCAACTAAATATACTTTGAACTCAATTGTATGCCTTCAACTATAGATGAAATTTATTGTTGGTCGTGTATTGTTGGTCTTTATTATATAAAATTAATTGCTGGTATTTTTAATGTTAAAATGTATTTTTATACTTTCATAGTCTTTTTTGGGATGACACTATTTACCCATAGCTGGGATCCTAACCGATGCTACCATCCCGGTCATGGTGGGTATGGGAACAACAGCAATTGCCAGTGAGTAAAATTAATCCAATATATAATAATGCGGAATCTACTTTATATTTTACCTAAATTGAGTTGACCTCTGAACTGAGAGTGATTACTGCACAAAACAAAATCCACTATTTACTTTATTCGGACTATTGTCCTCATCTTTGTCACCATATTTATTACAACGTTTCGGCCGCTGTACACTCCGGCCTTCTTCAGGTCGTTGGAATATCGAACTGAACCCTTTATTTCGCTCACTGGGGTAGACTGTTCTAGTTCCACGTGCCATGTTTAATGGATGTCAGTTATCAGTTATCTCCTGTTAATTCCCCTCTGAAAGATCTCCACTGCCTTAACTGGGTATTGAACTCACACTCTTTGGGTCCTGTCACTGGATCTAACTAACGCCTTTATCCACTGTGCCATGTGTCCTTGAGCGAAATAAAGGGTTCAGTTCGACATTCCAATCACCTGAAGAAAGCCGGAGCGTACAACGTCCGAAACGTTGTAGTAAATATGGCGACAAATCTTCGTAGAAATCCAAATGTGCTTGATCCATAGAGAATTCGTAAGTTTTAGTAAAATTTCGCATATAAAGATGCGTGCAAATTGTATTTTTTTGTTTTTGTGCATCTTTTCATAATAAGCGGTTTCTTTATTAAAATTTGTTATATAGGAATAAAGTATCGCTGTCGACACTTGAGTTTGAACATTGATCACCAGTGTACAAACAAAGGCGATCTCATTATTGAATTAAGTAGACCACTGGGGTAGACTGTTCTAGTTCCACGTGCCATGTTTAATGGATGTCAGTTATCAGTTATCTCCTGTTAATTCCCCTCTCCAAGTTCTCCACTGCCTTAACCGGCTATTGAACTCACACTCTTTGGGTCCTATCACTGGATCTAACCAACGCCTTTATCCACTGTGCCATGTGTCCAACAGTCTGTTAGTGCTTGAACATATTCCGTAGACTGCAATAAAAGCACCTTTCGGCTTGTTCGAGTCCATGTATGTCCCATTTGACCCCAAGTAATGTGGCGCAGTCATTTCAAATATTTATTGACCATGTATTGCACAGTAAAGTAATGGATTGTCGCTCGGATTGAGGAAATGGAGATCTGAGTTCGAATTCCAGTCGAGTTCATTACATTCACTTACGTGCTAATATCCTTGGGCAAGATATGAACTCTTGTCGCCCCAGCTATGGATAAATAGAAGGGCAGATTGAGTTCTCTATCCTTGGGTGCCAACTGGTCTAGGAGAAAGAAAACTCTGAATTCAAAACCCTGCTGAGGTAGAGACGGAAAGAATCGTTCGCATTGTCACGAGGATCGAGGTCGACTTCTATTTTTATCGAATAACTTACATTTTATATGTTCCGACATTACTGATATTCTTAGAACTAATTTCCCTCAATGGCGGAACATTTCCAACCGATACACCTCATTCTGGAGTAATTAAGAAAACTGAGCTTCTTATCAATCCAGTGAAGTGTGAATTTGGTAAATAGGAAGTGATTTTCCTCCTTGAAGACATCAGCTCTTCACGAATGTTATATGCTCATTCGAAAATATAAACTATTTCACAATTTCCCGCGCCTAACACTGTGGAGAAGTTTCAACAATCTTTAGGGATCGAAGATTTCTTCACATTTTTACCCAAATGAGCGTAGATCGATGATTTCCAACGTGGGGTGCATGCCCCACCGGTGGGGCATGATAATATTTTGGTGGGGCATGCGTAGGATGTGCACCCTTCGGATTACTATACCAACAGAATAAGGGGGAAATTCGAGAATGAATTATTAACAATGTATTGTTCTCTAGTGAGTCTGAGTGACAGTCTTAATGTTAATACGCGTTAATACATACGATGCATATGAAGTATGCATACATAAAAATATTTGGTGTGCATTTACGGACATGTGTAACTAAATATCCAAATTCAACCACCATTGCAAGAAATTTGTTGTTACCATTTCCATCTTCATATTTTGCTGAATGTGGCGTTAGTGCTGCAAATGATTTGTTACTGAAGAAAAGAAATCGACTGGATATCACTAAACGAGGAGACTTGATGCTTAAGATCACTAAATTGGTGCCTAATATAAAATCTATCTGTAGCAGGCATGACGCACAAGTATCTCACTAACATACATTTTTCAATGAGCTCAATTTTTATTTTGCGTTATTATTTCATGATTAAAATGATCAAAGTATATTACAGAATAAGCATTCATTCAAATATTTTATATTTCTGCCTTTCAGTTCTCTATTATATGTTTTGAACCTATATATTTAACTGTCTTTTTGTTTTTTTAAATTTTTCTCTTTCATGGACGTCATGGTCTTTGGAGGCTTGTTTAGAGACCAAGTTAATGGCATTTTAAGCTTCCTACACGTGAATTGCAGTAACATTTTGAATATGCAAGAATTAAATATTACAAGGGGGAGGGCACCATAATTTTAGAAATACCAAAGTAGGGCATGGCCCAAAATCCGTTGGGAACCACTGACGTAGATAATTAAATGGCTGACAGACATTTTAACCAATGTTAAAAATAGTGACATAGTTGTCGCTGATTATGCACTAGAAGTATTTGTCTGAATTAAATTTTAATTTCTCACTGTTTCAGGCAGGGAGTTGAGTTTGACGGTCGCTGCATCTTTAATTGGTATAGGTGCTGTCTTGCAGCAGGAAATCGACAGCCAGTGAAAACCAATTTCTTTTTTCACGAGTAAACTGTCACCAACAGAGGCCAGGGAACAGTCGCATAGATTGTTCAACTGTCAAACTCTCCGCCTCGGCGGAGAGGAACCCGGACGAAGCTTTGCCGCAGGGCAAACATTTCGTCCGGGGAGGTAGACAGGCCCTGATCCCGTTTTTACGGGTTCACAGGGAATATTTTTGGCCGAGCCTACGGGCTTGGAGAACCCACACTAAACCGGCCTTGTGCCACATACACCCTCGTGGGAGGGGGGCTGTTAAATATTAACAGAGGCCAGGTACAGCACCTTTGGATGCGAACTCCTTGCGGCATATTCAGTTGTTCGCTGTTTTTGACATGTTGGCAGGGTGAACTTTCCACATGCTCAAAGAACACAAAGCTTTCCTTGGTGTTTTCCCAATTATCTCAGATAAACGAGTTATTTGGAGTACCTGATGTAGTTCACGCCAAAGAGATACGATTTATCAAAAGATTCATGAAAGGGAGCGAAACCGTTCCCACGTATACCATATCCCGTGGCACTAAATTCATTTGTGCTCTCGATCCATCCACAGAATTCCAGTCATTTGAGGAAGAACCATTAAAGAATCAAAAGTTCTAGAAGATTCTTCAGGAAAACTCGACATCATTGACATTTTCGAAGATATCCTGAACACTGATTTTGAAATTGCGTATCACATCATTACCGCCCTTACGTTGTTGAAACATTGAGGCCGACATTCTTATTCACCTTGCATAACTTGCCTCATCCTAATGCTTTAATCAGATTTCTCACAAATTTACCTTAATGGGCGTCCTCTTGTTGCAGGACATTTTTTCATATGAATACATTCGGTAGTGGTTAAAGCCTGTGTGTCATGTTAAAAAAGTTGAAGTTGGAAGACATAGTCGCCTATCACCTGGCTCCTTCGCATCTCCGGATGAGCTGTTCGCTCATGTACAGGTTGATATAACCGCCCCCTTTGCTCTTTCGTAGTGAGCATACTTATTTGATGACATGCATCGATCTTTTCTCCCGCTAGCGTGACGCTCTTCCAATGTCAGAGATTACAACAAAAACTACTGCAAAAACTTTTATCTCAGGTGTCCGGTTGTCATCACCACAGAAGGGGTCAACAATTTGAGTCGGACCCATTCAACTTTGAATCAATCAAATTGATGAAACTTTTAGGGAGCAGAAGAATCAAAAGCACGTGATATCATCCAAATGCCAACGGGTTGGGGAAAGGTTCCGTGACTGTTAAAAAATGTTAAAATGTCTGGAACATCTATTTTTTAATCAATAAAGCCACTAAGACACAATGAGTTACTAGAATATGGGAGAATATAAGAACAAATAAAAACATTATTAAGGAGAGAGAAAAATAAAAAAAACAGGAATTAAGAAGACAGAATATAATGATTGACATTGCATTTAAAGTTTTGAAGATCAATGTTGACTGGAAAGCAAGAAGGTGGAAGAGAGATCCACAAGCAAGAAGTGCGTTAGAAGAAACTGTTAGCATCAAACTTACGGTTACAGATAGCCATTTCAAATGTAAAATGATGAGAGATTGCCGCCAGTCTAGTACTCCTCTTAAATTCATAAAGTCTAGGTACCATAGAGGAAAGTTCATTGTAACAATTACCATGAAAGTATTTATAGAAAAGGCACAGGGAAGCTTGATGACGTCAGTGGGAAAGTGACTGATGTCGAGATACTAGGTTAGGATCAATAACATTGCAGATTCTTGTTTGTGTTTTTATCAAGAATCTCTATATCCATAGCAGGAGCACCTGACCAGATTTGGCAGCAATATTCAAAGCAACAACAAATGATAAACTTATGAATATGAAAGATAGATTCTGGCGAGAAAAATTGTCTCGAACGACACAGTAAACCAATCTTCTGAGCATCAGACCGAGAAATTGATTCAGTGTAAACTTTCCATTTCATGACATTGGAAATGTTTGTTCGGGAAGGCACATAGAGTCACTATCCTGGAGGTTAGCATCAGCCATACAGATGGAAAGTAAAAGGGGTTCTCTCAGATGATTAAAAAAGTGCAGTTTCATTTGAATAGATTGTAGGTTGCATTTTAGATCAGCTTCTAATTTGACTTTATCGAACCATTAAGACAGATAAACGGTAGTGTCAACAGCATACATACCGAGTTGAGAACTGATGACATTAGGAATGCCGTTGATAAAAATTGTGAATAACGTGGTCCAATGATATAACCCGGGGGGATACCTGCATTAATGCAGGAAGAAGAGTGGTTGTTCAAGACAATATTCATTTCTCGATTTGATAAGAAAGATTTAATTATGCTTAACCAATTCAGAGTTAATTAGAGCAATTAGTACTTTGCCAAAAAGGAGATAGAAGGCTAAAAGTTACATAGCTAAAAGCTTTAGACTGTTCGGTTGAATTCTTAATAAATGGAATTACAGAAGACGAATTAAAAAAAAAGACAACAGGAAAATAAGAAGCAGTAAGCCATTTATTGCAGAGTTTAGAGAGAACAGGAGGCAGTTCAGAAGCACATTTTTTAAGGAGTTTAGAGAGAACAGGAGGCAGTTCGGAAGCACATTTCTTAACGAGTTTAGTTTACTTTGTTTTCATGTTTAATTGTTATTGGGTTCATCTCCCTTCCCACTCATTTTTCATCTTTAGATTTTTATATATAATTAAATTAAATTAAATTAAATTAAATTTTCATGGTATGGGGCGCGTTTTTTAGCCCCCCCCCCACACACACCTTGAGAGGATGTGGTATTATGGTGTATGGAGGATTGGTTGGCGACGGAGGAGTTTTTGTCGTTAATGTGCAAATTGTAATGATTGAATGGGTCGGAAATCGAATAACTAGGTATAGGATAGTTAATGAAGATCAGCCTCCTCCACTCCCTTTTTTCGGCCTTGTACCATAATTGTATTCTTATATACAATAGATATCCATTTCTTAAGGAGTATAGTGTGTTCGTGCTGCGTTACAATTTTCGTACGCTTACTTGGAGTAACATCCATCGCAAACAATGGCCGTATTACAACTAATCGACAGTCAAGACAATAGTATATGGGCGTGATAAAAATCTGATGCAATCACGGATGACGCAATATTTTTCAATTCCAAACAAATTTCATCATACACCCCGAAAATAGATTCATATTACTGCACACCACTGCAAATGACCTAATCTAGGTACTTCTGCTTTTTCCCGGGAAATCAGCATAACGTAATAAAAAAGGCCACAAACTTAATCAAAATAAAGTATTATCGTCAAAATGTTTAAGATGAAAGACCAAAGTATATTTTTTTATTATTTTTTAAAATTTTTTAATCCTTTCTAAAACGTTCGAAATTTTAGTTAAAATCTTGTTTTGTTTACGTCATCGCGGTGGCATAAAAATAACATTGACTTTTTTGCGCTTTTTCCCGTTGAAAAAACATTAATTTTGAAATTCTTGTAAAAATCAAATAATTGTTCGATTTTAATGAAATTTTCAGGATTTATTCACAAATGAAGGAAATTATTTTTGAATTTTTTTTTAGAAAATTTTGGTAAAAATATTTTTTTTACATATGTTACCCCACACTTATTTAATTTCATGAAATTTCACAAAAAAAGCCTTTCTATTTCCTGAAATTTTCGTCAAAACTAGGACTCCTTGGAGAATCTAAATCGCCTAATCTATTTTTCAAACTTGCAATATTCTAACTGAAAATCTGTTCTGAATTGAAAAATAATCAATGCAAGAAAACTATGACATTATTTAATTAGAAAAGCTTTTAATTGCTTTTTTAAATAAGTTACATCAAGGACATTATTGTCTGAAGAAATATAATTTTTCGACGAATAATGAATTTTTACAAGAATTTTTTCATTTTTTAAGTTTTGAATATAATAATATATAATAGTTTAAAATCGTATAAAATTCTGTATTGAGTTATTTCCTGGATGTGATATAGTAATTAAGTTGAAATGAAATTTACGAATCCAAAATTAAAAAGATTAATAAACGTATTTACACTATACTATTTTTAAAATAATTGTTTATATCTTGATTTTTTACATAATTTCTTCCCTATTTTCATCTATGAAAGCCTAAACGTGACATTATTATGAAAAAGTCGCGTGATCTAAGAGTTTTTCCCTTTACAGAGGAATTTAAGGAAATTTTATAGCATTTTTAATTTTTTTTATTTTTGCATAAAGCATCTTCGAAAGGTAAATAAAAGTCAATAAATTATTAGATAATTGCGGAAAATATGTTCATTTGTAAAAATTACTAGGTAGTTAACCCCCCCCCCAAAAAAATGCGTTCACTTAGATTTCGTAAATCAATTCTAGCCAGCCATACTAGCTGTCATCGCTTCGTCACTCAATCATTCATCAAACATCTCTTATTGGTTACATATTAATCTCTTATGCTGTAAATAATATTTCTTTCAAATCAGATTAATTTAACTTTAAATTTTCTAAATTTACTCAAATAACGTGTCAGAAATATATATATTTTTGAAGAATTTTAAAATCGAGGAATTTGTTTTGTTTACAAATTTCTTAAAATTAAGAAAATGGCCACTTGTAAGCAAATTTTAAGGAATCGAAATTTGACATTCCAATCTACATAATTTCTATCTGAAATACACCAGAATATTTTACTTACTGGAAATAATAAATTTAATCATTTAGCTTTCAATTAAAGCTAAAATGAAATAGCCAAGAATGTATTTTCCTTTTAAAAAATTAATTTTAAACTTTAGGTATCGAACATTTATGCCGAAATGTGCCTAACCTAATCTGAGGTAAAAATAGAAATCGATTACACCCTTTCACTCCAGAGGGTCTAAAACTGACCGTAGGGCGAAAGAAAGTAAACTAAAGCAGTTGTTTCAATTAATTTGCACAAGGGTGTAGATCTGAGCGCCATGTTAGATGGCCCAGTAGTTTCTTATCTAAATGTGCTTTTTTTCTTTGCACGATATTTTTTCATATGAACCGTTGCATGACACTAATATAGTAAGGATTCTTTCTGATAGCAGATGGACATTGTTAAAACATTCTAGTGTACACTCTTTGCATGTATGTTCATTTGTACATTGTAGTTTGACAAATTATGTGGTCACCTTTCTATATCATCAGATCACAAGTAAAATAAAAGCAACTCCTTATAGCAAGTTCTCAAAAGACATTTCCTTTTTCCATATATTACAAATTTACAAGAACATAAACGACTCATTATCGCAGTTGTGAGTTGAGTCGTAGTAGTAGATTGTTTGAAGGAATTTGTAAGCAATTATGTACACACCGTAGCTAGGTAGATACATGTACTTAGGAACAAGCATAATGACTTTAAAATTATTCCAACTGTTCAATACTGTCAGTGCTGCTATCTTGTAAGATATCGACAGAAAAATAGTTATTTTGCTATATTTTTTCTTGCTAAGGATTTACATAGATGTGAAAAGTGTCTATTACTGTGAAGAGAATCTAACTTTACGAATGAAGCTTCTCCGAGTTCTGGGTCTTTTAGATCAAAGACTTCATTCAAATAATCATTTGATGTGGTCGGATGACGTGACGATTGGGAGCCTTCATCTAGGCTTCCATTAATTAGTAAATATCAAACTATCTTGGAAATATTTTACTATTTATTGTCATCTTTTTTGCAAGATGATGATTGCCCACGTCTGCTGTTGTGCCTTGATATTATACAAAGGTTAGAAGAAAACATCAAAATATAACGATATATATATTTATATATCCAGAACAATATTTGGGAAAAATGTCTGAAAAAGTGTAAAAATATACATTTTTCTCCAGAAATACTTCTAAAATCAAACAAGATCTTGCAGTATTTACCAATATTTCTATAAGATCGCTCTTTTGCTACTAAGCAAAATATAAGACATTTAGTAAGTGTAACTTAATATCTTCATCTTTGTTGGGTTTTTGTTATAATGTTTCGGCTATGTAAACTCGTGCGTTTTCCTCTAAATATCTTCAATTTTTGCTTTCTGTGTAGACAATTACATTGAAGTAATCAAAGGTCGAAGAAATGCTGCGCTTAGATATCTCGATTAGCAATCCGAGTAGGGACGATAATTGTTTGTGCGTGTCCATGATATTAAACTATAAACTTGGTACAAACCCCCAAATACATGGTCCGACAGGTAGGAGTGCCAGAAAAGTTAAACGGGAAGATTGAAAGGGAACGGGTTCAGCGCAGAGCTTAGAAAACAATCCCTAAAGCACCACCCAAACGCAGTGACGTGTATGTAACGCGGAGCGTATGTCCCCTCAGAGCTAAATTCGGCGACATTGAAGGATCGAACGCCAGTTTTTAAGAAGGAATATCATAATCATTTGTACTTGTTACACCCCCCCCCCCCAAAAAAAAAACAAAAAAAAACGAAAAGATTTTGGTTACTTTTCTGCCTTGTTGAATATTTTTGTTTCATTTTATGACTGGATCGCGCCAAGATCAGAATGTAATTTATTTTAAAAGACATCAATGCCTATTCGCCTTGTTTCTTTCGAAGAAAAGATTTTTTTAAAGTTTTTTTTTAATGCAGACACTTTAAAGTGTCGCCATCATCGTCGCAGACTCCGTGATTTTCATTACCATAAATCATTGTTAGTTATCGGCTAACATGGCGCTGTTGTTGTTGTCTCTGAGATTTTGTTATTGTCACTAAGCATTTTCTTGTGAAATTAGCAAAATGACTGAACATCTTCAATTCCGTCTCTTTGAGTTCAAAATGAAAAATGTTTCCCGAATGTGCCATCCAACCGGAAGTGTCTCGCTGATTAGTCACGTGATCTGACATTGTACGTCTTCCGGTCAGAGGGTCAATGATTGTTATAATGTCTTGAACACGAATTTTATTTATTTATTTTTTTTTTGTCAGGTTTTTCTCGGTGGAAGTCGACTGTTTGGTGGTGATCAAAATGGACAGTGGGAAACGGAGGAGATTACTTTAAAAGCAGTGAAGTGTCACTGCAATTGTTCGCGTCGGAAAGAAAGAAAAGTAACTGTGAACAACGCTTAGCCAATGAATTGATCAGGCTTAATCAGGGAGACACTTGCAGTAATTAAGGGATAAAACTGCACCCCTACAGATATAGAGATAGGAAGAAATCACACACACACACACTCACAAAATTACATATTAATTCCCTTATATAGATATTGAACAAATTGTTATGGATACGAAGGGACTGAAATAGCGATAAATGCGATGTGACCCGATCGAGATGGATAGATATTAATAGTGTGTGATAAATAAATAGATAGATAGATATGTACAGAATGAAATAGATAGATATGAAAAGGCCTATATAGATATTAATAGTATATGATAGATAGATAGATAGATATGAAAAGATCTAGATAGTTAGATATTAATAGTATAGTGATTTTCCAAGCGTAGCTTAGATGTGGCACAAGGCCGAAAGTAGGGGGCACCCAGTGAGGATCGAACTCACTATTCAGTCGTAATCGTTTTAGCGAGACAAGCTTGCTAACCATTACACTGCCTCGAGGGGCCCAAGATATTAATAGTGTGATAGATAGATAGATATGAACAAACATAGATAAATATTAACAGTCTGTGATAGATAGATATAAAGAGACCAAGATAGATAGATAGATAGATGGATAGATAAATAGATATGAACAAACATAGATAAATATTAACAGTCTGTGATAGATAGCTATAAAGAGACCAAGATAGATAGATAGATATGAACAAACATAGATAAATATTAATAGTCTGTGATAGATAGATAGATAGATAGATAGATAGATAGATATGAACAAACATAGATAAATATTAACAGTCTGTGATAGATAGATATAAAGAGACCAAGATAGATAGATAGATGGAACAATATTATGTACATCGACAAAACATCCAGAAACCTAAAAAAAGTATAAAATATTCACTAAGTCAACATAAAAAAATTAATTACAGCCTTGTTACAGACGATCCGTCTCAACTATAGAAAGTGCTTCTTTGTCATTAGAAGTGTCGGAAGCATTTCCTGATGTTTGCAGCATGACCAAGATAGTGACGATAATTTGTGCCACATTTTTCATGAAAATGAGATGCAATATTGAAGACATTAATGCCTCTCGTAAAATCCAGTAATAATTATGGGTTTCTAAAAACTCAGGTTATAATCATAGGTTTATTATAAAACTTATATTAATCATATATATTTATTGTTTTAAGTAAAACAATTGTGGCACAAGGCCAAAGGGGAAAGGCGGGTCGACACTTTCTATCCTAGACCTAGCTAATCTGATTCACGACCCATTCATTCATTACATTTTTCTCATTCACCACAAAACTCATACCCACCATGCAATACTACAGGGTGGTCCGAAAGTCTTGTCACGCTCTACAAAAAAAAAGAGTAATGAGAACAATAGAACAACAAGTAATAATAGTCAAATAGTGTAATAACAAAGCACATTGTACTGTATTCAGTTTATTCAATTTCATTGACGCTGTCTCACATCGAGGTCTGGATGAACACCATCATTTTCGTGGCTCAAAATGCGATTCGCCGCCATGTCCTGTGTGGTATTTTACGAAGCTGGGCTTTGTTGATTGTTGCAAAGTCTCTCCGAACGACGCCCTTCATCTGATGGGCATTCTGGTATCGTCCATTGTGAATCTCTACCTTTCTTGATGATAATACCCCAGAGAGCGTTGAAATAGAAAATTATATTATGTAAGGGGTGACAAGACTTTCGGATCACCATGTACTTCTAGACGAGAATTAGTCATCTCACCAGCCGCACATCCAAGCATACAGCATCTGGTATTCCCCAACGCTCATCTAAGTACTACCCAATCAGGAAGTTGCTTACCTTCGGGGTGATCGTAACTGTAAGCCCATTATACCATCCACACAGAGAAAACTGAAGATACAGGCTTTAAAAATGCGCAAAAAAAAAAAAAAATTAAATAAATAAATAAAAAAACAAATAACCGGATGTTGGGGTCAAAGTTTGTGGCACAACCTGAATAAAATCGGATTTATATACAGGATGGTACGAAAATCTTGTGGTCCCCAACCATTAAGTAACGAAATGAGAACAATAGAAGAACAAGTAATAAGCGTGTAATAACAAAGCACATTGTCCTGAAGTCAGTTTATTCAATTTCATTGACGCTGTCGCACATCGAGAAGGTCTGGATGAACACCATCATTTTCGTGTCTGTCATCTGAAATAGAAAATTATCTTATGTAGGGGTGACAAGTACATATACCACAATACCACAAATTCACAAAAAAAAAATCATGACATAAAATTTTAATATGTACAAAATAGTTCAAATGTCTCTTTTTTTCATTTTTTTTTTAATATATAAAAATATATTTTCATGAAATTAGAGGGGGTGGGATGGACCCAGAAAACGAAACTATAGTATAATAAAGCGTTCAAACAGATGTTAGTAGAACCCAACCAACCCACAAAATAATAAGAGCGGCCGCTGTATTCTGTATCCTTTAGACAGAATCAAGAAGCACACTCACTGACGGAGAGGGAAGGATGAAAAGTAATAATAAATAAAAGACGGAGTGGGTAAAAAATAAGGTTTGACCCGGCCGAGATGAAAAAAGGGGACAAAAGCAAACTGGGGAAATTACGAATCTCGACATGGATCATAACAAAAGAGAGAACCGGGGAAAAGGCCTGGGGCAACATTTACTCACATTAACTAAGGTAAACTGAAAGGGTCTAACTTAACCGAGTTGGGGGGGGGGGGAGGGCTTTCACAGGAAATCGACCTGTTTCGCCAAAGGGGACTTAAAAAAGAAAGTCAAGGCTGACTCCATTCACTTGCAGCAAACTCGCCACTTTTCTCCATCTTTCACTGAAATCTGTCGATGACAAATGCTTTTTATCAGTTCTGATTTTTATCTTCGTCTGATGCCGAAAGAATCTGACCAGAACCTATTGAGAATAGCGTTTGTATCGCAAGATTCTCGCCATTCGCGACGTCCATATCACTATTCTTGCCACGGCTAGCAACGTGAGAAACACCATTCGTTTCACCCCAGGGGGCAAAGTATTATCTCGCATATGCGAAATCGATGGACACGAGATGTTTGGGATCAGTACGCGTTGTCAACTCGCCGACATAGTCCCAGAAGGGGTGAACCTGAGGACAATGGTATAAAGCGTGCGAAGCCGTTTCCTCTAGACCAAGGTCACACCGATCACACTCTGGTAAATCTGTCTATTCCCCACTGAAGGCTACGTAATTGAGGGATAGTTCATTCCGAATCAATTGCCAGGTAAGCCAAAACTCAGGATTGCTGAAGTAATCCGCCGCTGGTGCCCAAGAACAGGATGAGCACAACTCGGTCGCGGACAAGCTGAGTTGCCAACAGAAAGGATCCTTCGCGACCCCCTCCACTAATTCCCGATACAATAGTCTCCTAGACCGTGAAAGATCAGTGGGCCGAGAAATGGTCTGCAAAGCCGCAAGACACTTTCCGAGGAAAAACTCGACTGCTTTCGAGGCCTACAACGGCACTCAGCTCCAAAAACTGGAGGAGTGATGGTAAGGCTAGGGAAGATCGAGCCTTCTGTCAACACGTGGCATAAGAAAGCCAATCTCGAGGCATGTCAATGACTCGCCAAGTGTGGCAATCCCAGCCTCCCATGACACGGACGTTTGAAACAAACTTCTTTGCAGATTTAATGCTTGTGACCACTTTCTACGGTCTCTTCAAAGAGGGAGTGCAGCCAATCGGTAAAGGATGAGAGGAAAGATGTATGTGGCGCCTCAGCTCAACCCTTCAAGGACAAACCGCTTTGGAGCCTAGTTTGGACCACCACTCCGACCTTTACGTGTGTCACCGAGCAATTCTTCTCCAGTTATTATTCTTCATTTGTTAAGTTTTCAATTTTAATTTCCGCAGAATGGCCTCAATATGATAACAGCCTCACCGTCATAATGACCTAAGTGTTATAATGGCCTCAGTGTCATAATAGCCGCACTGTCATAATGGGCTCGTCATGATGGCCTCAATGTCATAATAGCCTCAGTATCATAATAGACTCACCGTTATAATGGCCTCGTCATAATGGTGTCTTAATAGCCTCACCGTCATAATGGCCTCAACGTCATAATAGCCTCAGTATCATAATAGACTCACCATCATAATGGCCTCGTCATAATGGCGTGATTGTAATAATAGCCTCACCGTAATAATGGCCTCAATGTCATAATAGCCTCAGTATCATAATAGACTCACCATCCTAAAGGCCTCGACATAATAGCCTCATTGTCATAATGAAGTCACTGTCATAATGGCTGCAGTGTCATAATGGCCTCGGTGTCATAATAGCCTCACCGTCATAATGGCCTCAATGTCATAATAGCTACAGTATCATAATAGACTGACCATCAAAATGGCCTCGTCATAATAGCGTCATTGTCATAATGGTCTCAGTGTCATAATGGCCTTAGCATCATAATTACGGCAGTGCCATAACCTCACAAACATAATCCCCTCAGTGCGATAATGGCATCAATGTCATAATAGCCTCACCGTCATAATGGCCTCGTCATAGTAGCGTCATTGTCATAATGGCCTCACTGTCATTATGGCTTCAATGTCATAATAGCCTCACCGTCATAATGGCTTCAATGTCATAATAGCCTCACCATCATAATAGACTCACCATGATAATGGCCTCCTCATAATAGCGTCATTGTCATAATGGCCTCACTGTCATAATAGCCACAGAAACATAATAGACTCTGCATCATAATGGCCTCGTCATAATAACGTCATTGTCATAATAGCCTCAAGGTCATAATGGCCTCAACGTTATAATAGACTAAGTATCATTGTCAGAATAGTCTCACCGTTATAATGGACTCAATGTCATAATAGCCTCAGTATCATAATTGACTTACCGTCATAATGTCCTCGTCATAATGGCGTCATAATAGCCCCACCGTCATAATGGCCTCAAAGTCATTATAGACTCAGTATCATAATAGACTCACCATCATAATGGCCTCGTCATAATGGCGTCATTTTCAAAATAAACCTCACCGTCATAATGGCCTCAATGTCATAATAGACTCAGTATCATAATAGACTCGCCATCATAATGGCCTCGTCATAATTGTTTCATTGTCATAATAGCCTCACTTTCATAATGACCTCAATGTCATAATAGCCTCAGTATCATAATAGACTCACCATCAGAATGGTCACGTCATAATGGCCTCAATGTCATAATAGCCACAGAATCATAATAGACTCTGCATCATAATGGCCTCGTCATAATAACGTCATTGTCATAATAGCCTCAAGGTCATAATGGCCTCAACGTTATAATAGACTAAGTATCATAATAGACTCACTATCATAATGACCTCGTCATAATTGCATCATAATAGCCTCACAGTCATATTGGCCTCAATGTCATATTAGCCACAGTATCATAATAGACACACCATCGAAATGGCCTCGTCATAATAGCGTCATTGTCATAATGGCCTCGCTGTCATAATGGTCTCAATGTCATAATGGCCTTAGCATCGTAATGGCGTCATTGCCATAGCCTCACATTCATAATGCCCTCAATGCCACATGGCATCAGTGTCTTAAAAGCCTTACGGTCATAATGGTTTCAGTGTCATAATGGCGTCATTGTCATAATAGTCACACCGTCATAATAGCCACAGTGCCGTAGCCTCGCAGTCATAACGACCTCAGTGTCATAATAGACACAGTGTCATAAGTGCAAGTTTGTTATCAATGATTGCGAAAGAAATCCTATGAAACAGAGAGTCACTTTCTCGCACTTCGTTATGGGGCCTATTTGGGGAAATATAATGCGGCACGTTTCCGTCACGTGACTATCACGAAACTGTATTCTTCGGACTTTGACCTGCATTTTGCTATTTTTTCCCAGGATATTTGGCTGTGGGGAGAGGTTGCTTTTGGAGAAGAAATTGTCGCAGGTGGCGTTCAAGATAACTCACCCGTCCTTGCCTTTTTATTAGCTAAGAGTTCATCCAGTACAAGGCTCAAGAGCCACTCAATGGCATCAGTTACGAAATGAGGTTGTTGTATGGACGTAGGTAGGGAAGTAGATGCAGATTATCAGGTAATAGTTGACGGTAGATTTTAAGGGCTTCAAATTGTAGTGTTGGGGGAAGCATCTTCTCGGAAGTTTGTTCCATAAAAATGTGGTTCTTGGAAACAAGTTTGCCATGTGAATCTTCATTCTTACTAGTGGAATATGAATGGTTTTGCCATTTTCGACGTATTATGCCGTCGGGCGTGTACCCGGTCGAAACCCACAGGCTCCAGCAGTTAAGGAATTTTAAGTGCATATAAACCCTTTTTGATTAACTCTGTCGAGTCTCTGTGTGGGTGTCTGTCTACCGACGGAATACCTCTCTCTTGGAAGGTTGATAGTGCCATTACCTGGCACCTGAAGCGTCCCCAGAAGAAGTGCCGAGTAGAGTCGGACTCATTTTTGGCCTCTGATCATACGCCGGTGTCCTAAGTGGAATCCACGTCTTAAAGTCGAACGTGCTACATTCCTTTGGTGCTGGCGTGTGGATAAAATACCATCGTTAAACTCCTAAGAGCTCGTTAATCTAGAACTCAGTCGGCACAGAACGATCTCAGCGTTTCACAATTCACATCACGTGATGTCGAAGTAAACAATACACAACGAGTGACGTCAAAATAGTAACGAAGAAAAACGTTATCTCGTCAGAAGACAGACGAACAAGAAGAAACAGCTGATTTAAAAATGAAAACGAAAACAAAACAAGCGGAGAGTGTTGGTTAATAAGCTGTGAAAATCTGCCGAGAAAACAGTCATAAAAACCTAAAATCGATATAAGCAACTATTTCTAATTTTTAAAATCGATCAGCTGATTTTGCAGCGTCAAAAGCTTCGCAAAAATTGACTGAAAACTTTTGAGATACAGGATTTGTAAATTGTACAGATATAATGGTACCCCATTCACCAAGATTTTGAGTCTTATTTAAAAAATAATAATACAACAATTAAATCCCTTGTTTTACAGATGGTTTTAGGATTCACCATCAACAAGGATTTAAACGCGTTTCTTCTCTATACCGTTTCCCTTCAGTACGCGCACGAGTGTGTCTCTCCACAACTTCCTATCCTTTGAACAAAAGAAGTTTCTCCTACTGGAAATCAGAAAATGCAACTGTAGTGCAAAAACAGTTCAGGAAAGAGTTTCAAACAAATCCAGATATGCTCCTAATAATCTTCCGAGATAAATTTGAAGCCAATGGTTCATAAGGATCATTCCGAAAGACGATGGACATTTTTGAAGATTGTAGGTGACAGGAAAGCAAGAAATCGGAAGGCAGTTTCACAGGTGAGAAGTGCGCGAACAGAACTAACGGTTTAATCTAGCTAGTTTAACAGTAAAACGGTGAGACCTAATTACCAATCTTGTAACACGCTTAAATTAATACAGTCGACGTACTAAGGAAGAAGGCTCATTAGAACAACTGCCATGAAAATATTTGTAGAAAAAACAGTGAGAAACCGCCATTTTACGTCGGTTAGGGAGTGACTGAAGTCAAGAAGCCAGGTCAGTATTAATTACGCTATTGACCCTTCTTTGAATTTTGTCAAGAATCTCGAGGTATAGATTAGGAGAACCAGGCTAGATATGGCAATTATATTCAATGCATGGATGAATGATAGATGTAAGGTGTATTCTGACAAGAAAAATCGTCTGGCACGACCCAGGGAACCAAGTTTCCAGACCTAGGAATTGATTCAATGTAATCACTCCACTTCATGTCAGGGGAAAACATGAGTCGAAGAAGGCACAAAGTGTTGCTCTCCGGGAGTTTAACATCAGCCAGGTTGATAGCCGGTAGAAAAGTTTTCGGCGCTATTACGCTTACGACCCCACCGCCGCCATATTTTACCTATAACTATTTTATTTCTCTTATTATTTTTTCCTGTTCCTTATAATCACAGCAAAACTGATTCCAGTCAATCACAGTGTTTGGGCTGGAAATTTCTAAAACTTTTTTTAGTGTTTCCAACAGCTGGTCCTCGGCCTCTTCCACAGTTAAGTGCACCTTTGGTGCACAAGACCTGTGATCTGCCAAAGGTGCAAATGGGGTCTCTCGAAAAACTTCCCTTCTGAAAGTTTGTCTTCCGACATGTTTTAAGTGCACAACTCCAAATCCTGTTGTCCGCCGATCGCGAATAGGTTTGTTTCCTACAACGGCTGTTGCAAGCAATGCAGTCCATACTGACTGCTGTGGGGCGCAAAAGTGTAATAGCGCCAAGGTTTTTTTGTGGTAATCAAATGAAAGAAGTTTTGTTTGAGGAGCGTTAATGTTTACAAGCGATTACTTGCCATAGTTAACCATTATTTGAAGGTCTTCTTCGAGAGCCATTTTTACATTGCCGGACCTGTTAGACTTGCTGGTAGGACGAATAAATAATTGTATCACTTGCATAGATCCCTAGTTGGGAATTGATTACATCGGGAAGGATGTTGATGGAGATCAGAAACAGCGTTTATCCGAGAATATAAGCCAAGGAGATCCACCACACCTATATATATATATATATATATATATATATATATATATATATATATATATGTATATATATATATATATATGTATATATATATATATATATATATATATATATATATATATATATATATGTATATATATATATATATATATATGTAGGCCCGATGATTGCATCTAGCATGAAACAGACTGTCGCCTCTATGTGTTGACTTCTATGTTCACTTTTATATATATATATATATATATATATATATATATATATATATATATATATATGTTTATCATGATTCATGTTTATCATGATTTATGTTTATCCGAGAATATAAGCCTACACACACACTTGATCATTACGACCTTCACGGTTTGTGTGAACGATTGGATTAAGCCAAATATTCGTCCTGAAAAATCGTACTTCTTGAGCTTGTGGAGAAGGCCAGAATGCTAAACGCTGTTGATCACCCTGGAGATATTTAGAAGCAGCCCGAGGTTCGTCGTTTTTGTCTAAATCTTGACAGACACTTAAAAGATTGTGTTTATGATACAAAACCGACAAAAGCCGATGAACTGAATGCAGACACTGAACGTGAATGTCCACAAATATCAAACAAAATACTTCTTGCTGTTTGTGATTCGATTGGTTCCCGTTATGCCTGGCCCAGAATAGTTATGAGTTTGAAAACAGACGTTGACAGAAAAAATAAATAAATCTGGTCTCTAGATTCTAGAAACACTAGTAGAAAATACAAGCATAATAAACTCTTCCACATGTAAAAAAATATTTAAAATAATGGAAGCATTAATAATAAAAAAGAAAATGACAACACTCAATAATATTAACTAGGAACACGGCCACAATATGCTGAGTGTGTTCGGTAAATAAAATATACCTATAACTCTAGAAACATACACACAACCTATGCATCCAATTAAAAACAAAAATGAAATCATCCTTCATAATGTCTAAAAGTATAGCCAAAAGCCCTCGGAATTATAAAATATTTCTTATGAAAAAGTTTCTACACACTCTGTCCAGAAAAATTAAATAAAAAGTTTAATCGCAGTACCTTGTCTGTCGTCTTTAATGAAACGTATATAAATGAGGGATTGCTGCACACACACACACACACACACACACACACACACACACACACACACACACATACATACATACATACATACATATATATATATATATGTATATATAAAAATAAATTCATTTTTTTTTAAAATCCTGCAGCTGATATTTATCAGGCTTCACCATTAATGATTAGTAAATAAAATATAATTTATACTTAATAATAATATCATCTAAAAGGCTGAAATTAATAATAATATCATCTAAAAGGCTGAAATTAATACAGAATTTTAAGATTTAAAACTTTAAAATTTTTCCAATTAAAATTTTAAAAAAAGAAAAAACATTCTTGTAAAAATTCATTATTCATCGAAATTTTTTTTCTTAAGACAATAGTGTCTTTAAATGTATCGTATTTATAAAAGCAATTAAAAGTTTTCCTTATTAATAATGTCATAGATTTATTGCATTTCTTATTTACCGATTCAGAGGAGATTTATTGTAAATGTTATTCCTGCTCGACAAAATTGAAACAAAATAATTACTAAAGTTCTCCAAGGAGTTCTGCTTTTAACTAATATATATGAGGAGGCTGGAATTTCAATTACTTGAAATTTCATAAAATTAAGTAAGTGGGGGTAACACATGTAAAAAAAATATTTTTACTAAGATTTAGAAACAAAATTCAAAAATAATTTCATTCGTTTTGACGAATGTCCTGAAAGTTTCATTAAAATTATTTGATTTTTGCAAGAATTTCCAAATCAAAATGTTTTTTTACGGGAAAAAAGCGCTAAGACACCCATAGTAAAAAAAATAAAATTATTAAAAATTTCGAACGTTCTAGAAAAGATAAAAAATTTAATAAAATAATCAAAAAATACTTTCGTCTTTCCTTTTCTTAATAAAAGACATAATCATTTTGGCGATTAAACTTTTTTATCAAGTTTCAGATCTTTATTCATCATGCCAGCGAAATTTATACTTAATAAGGTAAGTATAAACAAAATGTTCTTTTTGCTCTCCTCTGTCCGCCGCAATGATGGAGAAAGCATTACCACGAACCATCGCAAGTGAGACACAATGCAAGAGCCACTCTGTTTCGTGAGGCTCGTTCCTTAATCGAGATGCAATCGCGCCAATCCTCCGAAGGAACGCCATCGAATGAGGGCCAATAACCCCAGAAGTCTCCACTGCCACAAGAGTTTAAAAAAAAAATCAATTAATTTTACTTCGTGCTAATCCCCCAACGGTCGATTGCTTCCGAACTGTTCTGTCAACCAAATTTCACTCACAAGGCTTGGGTCAGTGCGTGGTATGGCGTTCAAGAACTCTCTAGAATCGCTTCCCAAGACGGATATTATCAGGAAGACGCATCCCCGATAAATTGACACTGGTTAAATTCGAACACGGATCTCATGGTCAGAAAACAAACCTTCAGACTACTCTGCTACGCGCCCGGGCCCACGTGTACATCTATAGTGCCGGCCGCTTTTTACGGCATGCAGCAATAAACGACATCATCAGAAGAGGTTTGGATGCTGCTCGGTTTCCTTCCCAAATCGAACCCGTAGGAGGCCTACCGTGGTGATGGAAAGCGGCCGGATGGCATTACCATTTTCCCTTTTAAAATGGTCCGTCGCGCGGGACGCAGAGATAAAAAAAATAGTTAAATATTCTTCTGTTGCTGATAGATTTTTTTTTACTCCTGTGGCAGTGGAGACTTCTGGGGTTATTGGCCCTCGTTCGATGACGTTCCTTCGGAGGATTGGCGCGATTGCGTCTCGATTAAGGAACGAGCCTCGCGAAACGGAGTGGCTCTTGCATTGTGTCTCACTGGCGATGGTTCGTGGTAATGCTTTCTCCGGCTGACAGAGGATAGAAAAAAAATTGTTTATAGTTACTTTGTTCAAACTTTTTTTTCAATAAATAAATTTCTCAATCTATACAAATGTACTTTGAGAGGTCAATGAATTGATGTAGGGTTCACACAATGCTGAAAATCTCCGCATTTATATTTGATATCTTTTTCTCGATCAACTTCTGACAGAACCTAATTCTACCAACGTCATTCAGCCAATTCTTTTGTTTCTTGTGAAGCTAAATAAAATGATTATTTTTAAAATCATTTCATTTTTCTGTTTTTGTCTCTTCATTGACGTCATCAACGCTACCAACCCAATTCATCCAATGTCGAATTCAATTGAGAACTTTGAAAATTTCTTACCGTTTCAATCAGATTTCCTTTGTTCATTTAATGACGTAAAAAGCTTTAGTCAAATCTAAATTATTCCATTTTACATGTTTTATTTTTCAGTTTCCACGTGGCAGCCTCATTTCGCCAAATCTATTAATTAAATTCGCTTTATTTATTATTCAATCTTTGTTATTGTCGACAAAACAATAATCATATTTACTTCCAGTTCTTCCTTAACCAGAATATTTCAATACAATAGCAAAATCCATATTTTCATAGTGTGGTTTTAATTTAATATTAGGAACAGTTATAGATTAAATAAGATAAATTAAATAATTAGTGTCAACTGACTAATATCAATTAACTTAAAATTGGTGGCGTTTTCGTATGGTTTCTATGCTTCTCGCAGAATGTGAAGAAGAACAAAGATGGCGATGGGCGCTAAAGGTTAAGTAAGAGAATTATGGTTACAGGAAGGACAATATCTACACTCCGTTCCTCGTTAACCTAAAGAACGAAGACTAAGAAAATTATTAAACATAAAATTTCACGAACGAAAATTCTTATGCATTCACTACAACGACTACAACTGTAAAATAATATTATTCCATAAGAATAGAAATATTATTACATAAGAATGGACAAGAATGTTGAGGAGCTTTTAAAGTTTTCCTCGTATTTGAATTACGATTCAAAACATTATAAATTTCCAAAAGATTCTATTGTAGGAATATTGTCTTCAAAATAACAAGAAAAGAGAATTTGCAAATAGATTGAACCTCTTATAAAAATGATAAGATAAAACCTATTCCAGACGCTTAATACTTCATTGCAGCATCGGGCACATTTTTAAGGTGATCCAGTCGTTCCTCTCAAATCTTGAATGGTCACTCGACTACATCCTTTCGTACTAACGCGGGTATCCCCTAGGGCTACATCCTTGGTCTTACGCTATTTTTAATCTTCCGATGAAAGCTCTCAACTTGTCATCTATTCTGGCGACACTACGATTTACTCCTGCCTCGATATTAACGCTGATCAGTCCGATAGAGTCAAAATGACAGCTGATGTACAAAAAATCAAGACCATCGTCAACTAGAACAAAAGATGGCTTGTCAATTTGAACGCCTCCAAAACAAAACTTCTCTCTATTAATCATTTCTCCCTGCCTTTCATCAGCATGGCTGATGCTATCCTCCAGAAAAATGACTCACTACGCCTTTACACTTTCTCAGCTGTCATTAAATTGAAAGACTATATTAAGACCATTGCTAGGTCAGCTGCTAAGAAAGTTTGTTCACTGTGTTGGGTGAGACAATTCTTCTCTCCTTAATGTATCTTGCAGGTCTCTACGTCTACCATTCGACCATGATTAGAATGTTACTGCCATATATGGTCCGATGCCCTTGTGATTTACCTGGAGCTCCTTCATAAGAACAAAAGAAGAATCAGCAATATTATTGATCCTGATCTGGTTGCTCGGCTTCAGTCACTTGCCCACCGCCGTAAAGTTGCCTCTCTGTGCCTTTTTTTTATAAATACTTTCACGGTAAATGTTCGGATGAGCTCTTCGCTATGGTACCTTCACTGTACTAGACTGTCGGCGAGATCTCATCAATTTACAGATCTATGCTAGCAGTTTCTTATCCCGCAATTCTCGCTTCCGGTTCCATGCTTTCCAGCCAAGTTTAATCTGCAAGAATTTAAATGCAATGTCAATCGATGTCTACTGTCCTCCTGAATTCTCTTTTCTCTTTCTACTCATTACTTATGTTTCTGTTTTTAATCCCTCCACATCCTTGCGTGTTAGTGGCTGTACTGCCTTGATTGGGGTGACACTGATTAAAAAAAGTAAAAAAGCACCATTAGTAATTAAAAAATATTCCGATAACACAACTTCCTGTAAAAATTGCATATTTTCCAGTGCATATACTGGCTCACGCTATAATGCCGAGTTTTATATTCAGTGGGTGCTAACACTGCAGTCTGATACAAGACAGCCAATTCTTTCTGGGTATTTATCACAGAATCTGCATATTATTATTATTATTATTATTATTATTATTATTATTATTATTATTATTATTGCATTTCATGTTTCTTCCTTTGCATCCTGTAGAGCCGTGTCCAAACTATAGTCCGTATACCATATAGGAGAATTGTCATTTAATTCATAGCACTTTTCTTAGTATATGGGATGTTCCTTGTAGGGCAATATTCTGGGCAAATTGTATGTTGATGTTACCACTGTTAGTAAAATTGTTCATTGCTTTTCTCACGTGTCCCAGTGCTCCGATTACTATTGGTACAGTCTCAGTCTTCATTCCCCACATCCTGTTAATCTCAATCTCCAGCTCCTTGTATTTGAACAATTTCTCGATAATTTTTATGAAAGTGTTTCTCTCAGGTGGTACTGCTATGTCAATAAGCATACACTTCCTGAATTTCTTGTCTTTTATGATAATATCAGGTTTGTTGGCTGTTTTTTTCACGTTCAGTTTGAATTGACATGTCACAGAGAATATTTACATCGTTATTTTAGATAACTGTGTCTGGTTGGTGTTCATACCATCTCTCAATGGTTTCGATTTTGTGCTTCTTGCATATCTTCTAGTGCACAAATGTCGCTACCTTATTATGTTTGTGAGTATATTCATTTTTTGCTCCTCAACCACTGATGTGTTTTCCGTTGGTCCATATCTACTACTTTCATTCTTTTTAGGTATTTGCTATGCAACGCCTTGTCCTCCCAGTTTTTTTTTTTTTAATTCACTTTTTTTTTGTTGACAGGGTTTCAAGTATATTAATCAGTTTCTTGAAAAGTGCAGCTTCTTTGTTGATGCAGTGGATTTGATGTTTTACTATTTGTAGGAGAGGGTCAGTGCTTTTTCTGAGGTAGGCTTCCAATCCAATTGTTGTAGTTTTTAGAGTTCAAGTTAGTTTAGTTCAAGTTGGATTCGACCTCAGTCTCCTAAAGCTCTCTGTTCGTACAGCCTATCAACATCTGATTTCGGGTGGCGTATCCTCATTTGGTTAAGCATTTTTCAGGTCTAGGCGTCCAATATGTTAATACGGATATATCTAAGGTGTTGATATTATTGGCCCTCGTTATTATTATTATTATTATTATTATTATTATTATTATTATTATTATTATTATTTCCTTTAATTTCTGATGTGTACTCATTTCTTTCCGCGTCCTGCCTAGGGACCTAAGGTTATAAATGACATCATGACATTTTCCAATGGAAAAAAACATATTTTACATAGACAAAGCCCTTCGTAAGGTGTGGGCTGTACTCTTGAGAACAATTTTTTTGTATTTCTTTAAGGCATGGGCTTCCAGGAATCCCTTCAGTTAGTCTACTGGAATATTTTCTAACCAATCCGAGGGCTCCAACTACAACGGGGATTGTTGATGTTCCCATGTGCCACATTTTTGAGATTTCGATTTCAAGGTCCTTATATTTTGATAGCTTTCTGAATATCTTCAAAGATACATTGCAGTCTGCAGGAACTGCCATATCAATAAGGATGCACTTTTTTGTTTGTGGTCTTTAATAACAATGTCTGGGCGGCTGGCTTTGATTGTTCTGTCAGTGTATATTGTGTAGTTCCATAGAATTGTAACAGGTCCTATCTTCGCAACCGTAGTTCATACCACTTTCTTTTAGTTTCCTTCCCGTAGAAGTTACAGATTTTCCAGTGTAGATACTGGCCAACTCTGCCATGCCGGGTTTTATATTCAGTGGGTGTTAAATTATTATTATTATCATTTCTTCCGTGTGGTTTTTCGTTTTCAAACTGAGATCGTTCATCCTGGGTATTCCTCATTAAGTTGTACAATCTCAGACTGAGAGATCTTTTTGCAGAATAATTGCAGTATCAAGAAACAGAATTCTGAAGAGATGGGATTCTAGGCTTTATTCCGATTTTCTCAATGTAGGACTTCTACTTTGGTGACATAAACCCCAATGATAAGACAGATAATATTAGCTTGAACATTCTACAGTGTTCCAACAACTTCACTCCGTCAATAAACGTATGTATTGAGCTTATCAATTTCTTCGACCTTGACATTATGCTCACCAGGAACAGCCGCGTCGACGCGGTGACATTTTCTTGTTACTTTGTCAACGACGACAACGTGTGGTTTGATGGCTTCTAGGACGATGTCTGTTTGGATGTTGAAATCCCACAAGCTTTTAACTTGGTCGCTCTCAACCACCTGTGGCTTGTGGCGATACGATTTCTCGAAGACCAAATTCATACTTCTTAGCCAGACACCGATGCCAATGAGAGGTCACATTATCATGGCTGCCGTTGTATCCTTTCTGTGCATCTGCCTAACTGCCTCTATTATTTGAAAGTAGAAAAACGATAATCCCTATGCTAGCATGTCCTCAGCAGAGTGACATGCAATTAATTGCAAAAGTTTTTACTTTTGCGATTACATGTCACTCTGCTGAGGACATGCTAGCATAAGGATTATGGCTCAAATTTTTTTAAAAATGTCACAGTTTTTCGTCTTTGATAATATGAATTGAAGATTAACCATTTTTTTTTAATATTTAAATCTTAGAGTTGCTAAGAATTTTTACTATTTGTCCCTTCTTTTCATTAAAATTTCACGATTGTCTGCTTGTTTACCAACCATAACATAGTCTGGCACAAGGCCACAATAGTAGAATACTCTTGAGGATTGAACTCAGGAGACAAGCGAATTAATCTAGGAAATCGACATGCTAGACAGTGTGCAAGAGTAGGAGCATGTTCTCAAACTTTCTCAAGCAACCATCTACGGGTTAAATAGGAGCGTAGATTGGATTCTCTAGCCTTGAGTGGCAGCCAGATATACAGAATATACGTTTTATTGAATCCATTCTTAAAGAATCTAACGTATGTCTATCTAAAACAAACGGTATGTATGTATGTATGTATGTATGTATGTATGTATGGAAAAACATTCCCATGCGAAAAACCACCAAACATAACGTCACTACTACAACACACACACACACACACACACACACACACACACACACACTTACGAATATACATTATCATATGAATCCCACATAGACAAACTAGAATCATTGTACACTTACATACATAAAGCAATATTTATGGTTTTCAGTTGAGCTTGTGTAATTCGTTAATTTCGTCTCTCGTTGAATTCGGGACGCCACAAATAATACAGTAGAATCCCTGACAACCGGACTAAGAAGGCCTTCCGGATATGATGAATGGGTTACAAAGTCCGGATATGAAGTGTTATATTTAGATTAAAATAAAAGAACTGAAATCAGGTTTAACATTTATTTTCAATGTTTTATAGTAAACCAAATAAGCTAATGGTGAGTGAAATATAATGGAATTGATTTTAAGAAACAAGAAATAAATTATGTAATTTTAATAAAAAATCATTAAATTAAGTATGTCACGTATACTAAACAAATAATGTAACGAGGATTTTTTAATCGCAATTGCATGATGATTCTTTCTCTTTTAATGTCATTCTAAACTTTTTCCGCATTTCGTTTTGCTTTTCTTCTTGAAATTTTTTAAACGAAAGACAATTTGCGTGCGTTATTGCAATTGTCATAGCTGAATGCTCGCTTTCTTTCCATAAAACTGACAACCTTTTCAATAGCTTTTTCAATTTCAGTCCAGTTTTCATCACAATCATGTTTTTTTTTCTTTGTTCATTGTGACAGTGTGAACGCTGGTGAATATTTTCCTTTGGAAGATTTTATATCATACAATGTTGACTTTCCTATGTTGAACTCAGCCATTAGTTACAATGAACTTTCACCAGCGTCTAGTCTGTCTTTTGCGATAAGTTAGAAGTTGTACTTTTCCTCTTATTCCCATCATCTTTTGCACCAATACAAGCCATTAGGGTGAAATAAGCATAAGCAATTATCCAAAGTAAATTTCCTGAAAAACAGAAATTTCAAATCAGTTACATGCCACCCAAACAGTTAAAATATAGACATCAAAATCATGTCCGGATATGCGGGATTCCGGATATGAGGTACTCCGGATATGAAGGATTCCGGATATGAGGGATTCCGGATATGAAGGAAACTACTGTACTAACGTTTTTTAACAAGTCAAATGCACGTGAAACATGATCAACCAATGAAAATCGAACAACACAAAATAAAAATATCACAATTTCTTTCTTCTTTTTCCCACATCTCATTCTCTAATGGACCTTTAATAAAAGTGAAACATGGTGGATGAATAGACGTTTCCTATTTGTCCTTTATGTTATCGCTCTGTTGGATTCCGATCCATATCTGATCTGTATTTGATCCCAACTCATGCAAACGAGACGAATTATAATTTCGGGGAAATAACAACAAACCATGGAAGAAGAGCATCTACAAAAAGAATAGAAAACTTGGTAAAAGTTAATAGTGTAATCAAAAATTAAGATTATTGGGAATTATTGGATGTCAACTTGAAAGGATCTGAAATTGAAGCAAAGTTAAAACTTTATTTATAACCTATAATCAATAACATATTTCTAAATTAGTCCAGAAATATCCTCGGAATAAAAATATAAAACAATATTTACATTATTGTCCTCATCTTTGTTGCCATATTTATTACATCGTTTCGGCCATTGCACGCTCCGTCCTTCTTCAGGTGGTTGGAATGTCGAACTGAACCCTTTATTTCGCTCACTGGGGTAGACTGTTCTAGTTCCAGGTGCCATGTTTTAATGGATGCCAGTTATCAGTTATCTCCTGTTAATTCCCCTCTGTAAGTTAGCCACTGCCTTAACCGGGTATTGAACTCACATACTTTGGGTTCTATCACTGGATCTAACTAACGCCTTTCTCCACCTCGCCATAATACCTCATCTCAGAAATATAGACATAATATAAAAGTTTCACACTGGCCTTTACATAGTTCCGATCGGAATTCCATTGAAAACTTCGAGGGTCATCTGTAAAGATCTGTAAAAGCAAGAAAACCAAATCACCTACAACAACATGAAGTCTATATAAAAAATAAACTTGTAGATGTGTGTCTGCTGATTTAGTAAAAGGTTTTTTAAAAAAATGAAAAAAAGTTAGAGCTAAAAAAACAATGTAAAACTAATTAATATTCTCATGCTATTAATTTGGGGAATTAAATTACTTTTTCTTTTATTTAGAATTATCCAATATTAAATATAAACTCATAGCTATCAGGTTTTGTTTTTTCAGAAAATATTTACAACTCAATTATCGTCGTAAATGTTTTCAATGAATTAAAAGAATCTGAATATGCCAATAACTTCATTCATTATTTCACATGGTGGACAGCCTGAAGATTGAAATTGTTTGTCCAACGCATCCTATAAATGTTCAATGGGATTTAGATCTGGGGGGTTTCGTGACAGGAAAAAACACAAAGTAGTATTTTTTAATGTTTTTTGTACAATTCTCGCAATGTGGGAGAGAGCATTATCTTGAAGGATGTCAGTGCCATTGTGGATGAAATGTGGTCATGAAAGAGTATAAGTGACCTTCAGTGATGCATTCGTTGGTGATACGCGAAAAAGTATCATCTACATGAAAGACCGAACCTAGTGTTTCCAAGACCTTTTGCCAAAAGCAGTATACTACAGCTGAAAGAACAATTCTTTTCCCACACTACATTCTAGTGCCATCACTTGGTCGGGATATCGACACGAAAGTATTTTATTCCAGAGAAATCGTGATTTATTGGATGAAAACACCCGTACCCTTTGAAGCTGTTTTCAATGAAAGACATTAGAAAAGAATATAAAAATGCAGAGAAATAAAATATATCTCTAAAGACAAGATAATTAAAGGTGCAAAATCTTTTACACCAAGGCGTTTTGTTCCTTGTTCAATTGAACAAGGAAGATAATGCATTGGGATAAAAAATCCTCTTGTCTTATTGTTCATATATATATATATATATATTAAATAAAAATAAAAACAGACCATTTTAAGGTTCCAGGTAATAAATTTTTTCACCACAGCCCTTTTAAAGGACCGTGGATCATCAGACCTTACTTCCAAATGTTGAAACGAAAAATGAAAAAATTATTAGCTCTGATTTACATTGAGCTCTCTGGATTTTATCCTCCTTGGGTCTACCCATACGGATTACCTAGTTTTTCGTAAACTATATATATATATATATATATATATATATATATATATTAGGATATTAAAACAAAAATATATTAGAAATCGCTACACAATTGCAATTATGTTTCAACACTACAAATTACCACCTTACATCTTTCGCTTTTACTTATTAGAAAAGTTGAACGACAGACTTCTATACATCTTACGAAATAATTTAATCATTTGTATCTGTCCCTAATTAAATTGTCTTGGATTTATATGCAGACAACTTCGTGGCATGACCTATTTAAAAACAAATTTCGGTCAGTTTGAATGTAGCGTAGGTCACATTCGATTGTTAATCACGGTAAAGCTCACAAGTCAATTTTTAATTCTGTTCTTTTTTTTTCTTTTTTTCTCGAAAAAAGATTAAATATTCTGTTTTTGAATACTCGCCAGTAGTTTACTATCGCCCAAGGAGACACATTTGTAGTGTTAAAACGTAATTGCAATTGTGTAGCGAATTTTAACATGTTCATGTTTTAATATCCTAAAATAAATAATTTTAAATTAAATGTTACGGAGAGTGGAATTATATATATATATATATATATATATATATATATATATATATATATATATATATATATATATATATATATATATGAAGATGCTACTTAAAATTACGGGACATTTGAGTATATTTATCAGTCTTTCCATCTGTCAATTTATCCTGCTTTTTCCGTGTCTCGCCGGTCATTTCACCGCCTACCTTTTGTTATGCATGTAAATTTACCTGTAGGTTATTGTACAGGAGCCTGAATACGAAGAGAACTGTCAATGCGCATGCCCAAATACGTGCTGCACCTATTTACACACCCGGTAATGGTGCATTAAACATCGAATAATCTTATGTATTTAGGTGTCTTATTTATAAGTGTGAGGAGAGGAGTGAAAAGCACATTCAAAAGCACCTACTCGGATCCACCCACAAACACCCCTCAACCACATATATATAGATAAAGGGCACTCAGTTTTGTAAGAAGATTATTGCCTGGCAAACTCACAGTACAAACAAGATAGGTAATCGCACAATGGAATCAACAAGAGGCGCCTTGATCGCTTCTAAGATTATTTATCGATTGTTTAATTGATTTATCGATTAATAGCACTTAGTGTTTACTAGTAATAAAAATATTCAAATGAAACTTAATAATAATAATAATAGTAATTTTACTTTTGAAAGTCAAATCACACAAAAGGACAAAGCAGAATAAATTAACGGTTAAAAAACGTTATCATTTGTTTCCTTCGGGATTTGAGTCAAATGAGACAGTCGCAAGTTCAATCACGCATGCGTATCTAGTTTTGTTTCCCTTGGACGGACCTTCTTTAATTTCGTCTAACAATTGATCAAAACGTTTTATTTATTGTTACAATTTGTGTTTCAATCCGTTCTCTATGTAAAAGTCCTCTTTTAATCTGTTCAAAATTTGATGAAAAACTACATTTACCATTAATGTTTCTGCCAATCGATGTGACCTTAAAGAGAATCGTGTAAAACAAGCCATGACAACGACGCGTCCGAAAATATTATGCAATGAATGTCTTCATTCTTATCATTGCTGTATCGATCGCAATCAAATTATTCGTACACTCATGTATTCGACAGAAGATCTGTAAAGATATCGCCATTATTATCCATAATAAGCAGTACGTGCTGTTTTTATTTGCGAATCTATTCTGTCAATTGTGCATCGATTTTAGTTTGTTTAATTTAGCTTTTCTTGTTCATAGAAACTAATAAATATAGAATTAAAAATAGTGTGCAGTTTTCGTTTACAAGTAAACATGATATTTACATAAAATCACAAAACAACAAAAGAGCGAAATTGAGGAAAATCCGTTGTTCATTAATTCGAATTTATATCCTATTGTTGCTTTATCGTCCTTATGACACTTCCACAAAGTATTTAATTGAAAAATGCTTCAAGGAAAATAGGGGTCTCTATCAAAACCTGTCTCCATCCATCATTCTTCATGTGTAAATTCAGTCATGAAAATAGGGGTCCCTATCCAAACCTCTCCATCTTTCACTAAAGTGTAAAATCATTGATGGAAATAGGGGCCTCAATCCAAACTTCACTATCTCTCATACTTCAAATATAATATCCGTGATGAAAATAGGGGTCACTATACGAACCTTTCCAAATCCTTCACTCTTCATGTGTAAAATAGGTCATGAAAATATGAGACTCTATTCAAACCACTCCATCTCGCCGCCTTCTATTAAAAAAAACCTTCAAGGAAAATAGGGGGGGGGGATCTCCTATCTTAAACTTTCCCCACTCTTCAACTGAAAAAAATCTTCATCGAAAATAGGGGTAACATTGTAAACCTTTATCCATCCGCTACTCTCTAATCTTAAAAGTCGGGCATAGGTCTGGTTTGCACGTGTGTCAAAAAAGACGGACATAGTTTTGGCTTGCACGTGTATCAAAAAAAGACGGACATAGTTTTGGTTTGCATGTCTGTCAAAAGAGACGGACATAGGTTTGGTTTGCACGTGTATAAAAAAAGACGGACATAGGTTTGGCTTGCACGTGTGTCAAAAAAAGACGGACATAGTTTTGGTTTGCATGTCTGTCAAAAGAGACGGACATAGGTTTGGTTTGCATGCGTGTCAAAAAAAGACGGGCACAAGTTTGGTTTGCACGTGTGTCAAAAAAAGACGAACATAGGTTTGGTTTGCATGTCTGTCAAAAAAGACGGACATAGATATGGTTTGCATAACATTAAAAATGGCGAACATAGGTTTGGTTTGCATTGGAGCTAATAAGTTACACATCGGTACATGAAACAGGTCACTACTTATCTGTGACATATATTATCGATCTTTACTAAGATTGGTTTATTAGGCTATAAATATTGGTGGTAATAGAAAGATTATGTTACGCCAATCTTTCAAGTAAGGAACTGGCTAACTCTCCAGAAAATGCGCATTCAAAATCCTGGATTTTCCCTTTGTGCGAACTCGGATACTCGATCCAGCAAATCTCACGCTGCTTGCAATTTTTATATTAGTAGAAAAATTCGCTGAAATTATGTGGAGAAACTGTTCATCCAAGAATGGCTGTTCAAATAAAATTTCATGAAAATGTTGAAGATGTATTCGTCGATCCAAAAAAGAAATTCTCAAATTAATTCCAGTTCGTTTCTTCTTTTGCTCTTAGAATATCTGCACCGAATAAACCTGTCACGTCTCTTGCATGAGATACGACGAACAGACTGCTTGGTGCCTGAAAAAAAAACGATGGTAGTTTAAATGCATCGTGAGAAAGATTCTTTTTTTTTTTTCGCGAAATTTCTATTCAATCAGTTTATTGAAACATCGTATACATATTCCGTTCTTGTTTTATAGGTTGTACTTTTGAGTGACAGAACCCCCCCCCCAAAAAAAATACACTCATCAGCTGTTTCGAGACCTATTTAAGAATGGTAACTGCGGGATTAGTACAGCTTTTCTTGGCGAACAAGTATTGCCTCCAATGGGGAATAACTTTATATTACAGAAGTAAAGAAAGACAGACACAAATATATTAATATAAGAATGACACAGATGTTTTTGTCTGTGATTTTTTAATCATTTCACCCCAAGCAAGGCAATAAAGCCACTAAAAACAAAGGGGTTACTGAGTGTGAAAGAATAAGAAAAAAGTGAAACATTATTTAGGAGCGGAATAATAAAAGAAGAGGAATCAAAAAGACAGCAGATAACGATTGACATTGCATTTAATGTTTTGAAGATCATAGGTGATTGGAAAGCAAGAAGCCGGAAGAAATTTCCACAATCAAGAAGTACAAAAGAAGAAACTGATAGCATAGAACTTACGGTTGCATCTAGCCTATTGAACTGCAAAATGATCAGATCTTGTTGTCAATCTAGTACTGCGCTTAAATTCATAAAGTCTAGCTACCAATGCGGAAAGTTCAGCAGAGCAATTACCATGAAAGTATTTATAGAAAAGGCACAGTAAAGCAACTTTACAGCGGTGGGAAAGTGACTGAAGCTTAGATGCCAGTTCAGGACAAATAACATTTCAGATTCTTCTTTGAATTTTATCCAGAATCTCTAAATATATGGCAGGAGTATCGTGCCATGTGTGGTAACAATATTCATATCATGGGCAAATGGCAAACTTATAAATATGTAAGATAGATTCTGGAGAGAAAAAATGAACCAACTTTCCTAGCATCAGACCTTAATACAATATAGTCTTTCCACTTCATGTGAGCAGATAATGTTAACTCAAAATGGCGCAACAAATCACTCTTATCATGGTTAGCATCAGCCATGCGGATGAAATATAGAAGATAGTCTCTCAGATGATTAATAGGGACGAGTTTCGTTTTGGACGCGCTAAAATTAACAAGCCTTTCCTTGCTCCAGTTAACAGCAGATTTTAGGACATTTTTGAGATCAGCTGCTAATTTGATCTTATCGAACTGATCAAACTTACTATTGAGACAAGAATAAAGAGTTTTGCAATCGATTGAGAACTGATATTATTATGAAAGGTTATTGATAAAAATTAGAAATAAAGTCCGTTAAAAGATAGAGGCCTTGGGGATACCTGAATTAATAAAATAAAATAAAAGATCTAAAAAAGTGGTCGTTCATGACAACTTTCATTTGGCGATTTCGTAAGAAATCAGAAGAAAAGTTTTTCCAGAAATACCATTACGTTTCAAGTTGTGAAGAAAACCGATATGCCATCCCCCGGGCTGACCTTAAAATAGTGGATATTTGAGTGAATATTTAATTGTGAGATCTGTAATGGCGTATGCTTCCCTAAGACTGGTCATATTAGACATAGCCAGCACCACGGAAAGGGCAACAGAGTGTACAGGTAAAATATTTAGAAGGATTGACATGCAATATCTGTAGTACTTGATTGATTAATTTGTATGGCTTATCATCTCGTTGTGTGTCTTTTAAACTCAAAACACATTTTGTATTTTAAGAATAATTCTATTTCTTCGAGAGACTATTTCATTAACAAATTTTGGGGGAGATTGTGATATTCCTAGATGCAAGTCCTACTCTATAGCTGAGGAGAGCCGTTATCCATTACACCAACTGCACACCCAGTAGCAGGTGACTATCAGAATATGATATCCACGATACTAAACGGTTGGGCACCATTAACGTACGGGGCTCTAATTTAGACATAGGAGTGACCACAAATGCCCGCTGTAATGAGCAAAGAAAACCACACTCCATCGAACAACACTCTCAAGTGATTTAGGCATCCGTCTGACAATTTGATATCTGTCACTTCCCTCAATCCATCACTCTCGTTATTATTTAACCCATATCTGGAGGGAGAATGATGGATTCATAGCATAAGTATTTGCACGTAAGTGAATAGAACGGTCTCGACTGGAATTCCAACTCATGTCTCCGATTCTTCATTCTGAGTCGTTATTCATTACACCGACTTGCACATCCATGACATTGCTAAGGTTTACAAATTGACCCATTTGTTATTTCAATACGAGACATCCAAGTACTAATGCGTTTAGCGGTAAACTCACATGCACTACATGCGACTTGAAATGCTAATCTTTTGCCGGAACTTGAAAGTCCCTTAGGGAATCTTTGATGAAAAATATATCGCTGTAAAATGTCACGCTAAAGAACTGGACATCGTTGTTGGCGGACGACATTTCCATCGAATTAAATGAGTCCAATTTGAGATCGGAAGAGATATCAGCTGCCACCAGAAGGTGGGGTAGAAAGGTTCAAGGGATGGAGAGCTCTGGCTTTTCTTTGGGCTCTCGTCGACTCATCTAATTGTCTTCTGGTATTTTAGAACGGTTTTTTTTGTGGACTGCATTTTCCCCAATTGGTTCTTTCTGCAGCTTCCATCTCCCAATTGACCGGATTGAATTCCATCCTCGCCAACGTATTTTTTCCGTGGACTCACCTTTCCCCAATTGGGTCTTTCTGCGGCTTCCATCTCCTAATTAACCGCATTGATTTCCGTCCTCGCCAGGGTATTCGTTGTGTGGAGGCCCTTGCCTCAATTGATTCTTTCTACAGCTTCCATCTCCCAATTGACCGGATTGAAGTCCATCATCGCCAACGTATTATTTCCGGGGAATCACCTTTCCCCAATTGGTTCTTTCTGCAGCTTCCATCTCCCAATTAACCAGATTGATTTCCGTCGTCGCCAGGGTATTTTTGTGTGGAGGCCCTTTCCTCAATTGATTCTTTCTGCAGCTTCCATCTCCCAATTGACCGGAGTGAATTCCCTCCTCGCCAACGTATTTGTTCCGTGGACTCCCCTTTCCCCAATTGGTTCTTTCTGCAGCTTCCATCTCCCAATTAACCGCATTGATTTCCGTCCTCGCCAGGGTATTTTTGTGTGGATTCCCTTTCCTCAATTGATTCTTTCTGCAGTTTCCATCTCCCAATTGACCGGATTGAATTACATCCTCCCCAACGTATTTTTTCCGTGGACTCACCTTTCCCCAATTGGTTCTTTCTTCAGCTTCCATCTCCCAATTAACCGCATTGATTTCCGTCCTCGCCAGGGTATTTGTTGTGTAGAGGCCCTTTCCTCAATTGATTCTTTCTGCATCTTCCATTTCCCAATTGACCGGATTGAATTCCATCCTCGCCAACGTATTTTTTCCGTGGACTCACCTTTCCCCAATTGGTTCTTTCTGCAGCTTCCATCTCCCAATTAACCGGATTGATTTCCGTCCTCGCCAGGGTATTTTTGTGTGGAGGCCCTTTCCTCAATTGATTCTTTCTGCAGCTTCCATCTCCCAATTGACCGGAGTGAATTCCATCCTCGCCAACGTATTTTTTCCGTGGACTCCCCTTTCCCCAATTGGTTCTTTCTGCAGCTTCCATCTCCCAATTAACCGGATTGATTTCCGTCCTCGCCAGAGTATTTTTGTGTGGAGGCCCTTTCCTCAATTGATTCTTTCTGCAGCTTCCATCTCCCAATTGACCGGATTGAATTCCATCCTCGCCAACGTATTATTTCCGTGGACTCACCTTTCCCCAATTGGTTCTTTCTGCAGCTTCCATCTCCCAATTAACCGGATTGATTTCCGTCCTCGCCACGGTATTTTTGTGTGAAGGCCCTTTCTTCAATTGATTCTTTCTGCATCTTCCATCTCCCAATTGACCGGAGTGAATTCCATCCTCGCCAACGTATTTTTTCCGTGGACTCCCCTTTCCCCAATTGGTTCTTTCTTCAGCTTCCATCTCCCAATTAACCGCATTGATTTCCGTCCTCGCCAGGGTATTTTTTGTGTGGAGGCCCTTTCCTCAATTGATTCTTTCTGCAGCTTCCATCTCCCAATTGACCGGATTGAATTCCATCCTCGCCAACGTATTTTTTCCGTGGACTCACCTTTCCCCAATTGGTTCTTTCTGCAGCTTCCATCTCCCAATTAACCGGATTGATTTCCGTCCTCGCCAGGGTATTTTTGTGTGGATTCCCTTTCCTCAATTGATTCTTTCTGCAGCTTCCATCTCCCAATTGACCGGATTGAATTCCATCCTCGCCAACGTATTTTTTCCGTGGACTCACCTTTCCCCAATTGGTTCTTTCTGCAGCTTCCATCTCCCAATTAACCGGATTGAGTTCCGTCCTCGCCAGGGTATTTTTTGTGTGGAGGCCCTTTCCTCAATTGATTCTTTCTGCAGCTTCCATCTCCCAATTGACCGGATTGAATTCCATCCTCGCCAACGTATTATTTCCGTGGACTCACCTTTCCCCGATTGGTTCTTTCTGCAGCTTCCATCTCCAAATTAACCGGATTTATTTCCGTCCTCGCCAGGGTATTTTTTGAGTTGACTGCCCTTTCCCCAATTGGTTCTTTATCCAGCTTCCCTCTCCCAATTGACCGGATTGAATTCCATCCTCGCCAACGTATTTTTTTCCGTGGACTCACCTTCCCTCAATTGATTCTTTCTGCAGCTTCCATCTCCCAATTGACCGGATTGAATTCCATCCTCGCCAACGTATTTTTTCCGTGGACTCACCTTTCCCCAATTGGTTCTTTCTGCAGCTTCCATCTCCCCATTAACCGGATTGATTTCCGTCCTCGCCAGGGTATTTTTTGTGTGGAGTCCCTTTCCTCAATTGATTCTTTCTGCAGCTTCCTTCTCACAATTGACCGGATTGAATTCCATCCTCGCCAACGTATTATTTCCGTGGACTCACCTTTCCCCAATTGGTTCTTTCTGCAGCTTCCATCTCCCAATTAACCGGATTGATTTCCGTCCTCGCCAGGGTATTTTTGTGTGGATTCCCTTTCCTCAATTGATTCTTTCTGCAGCTTCCATCTCCCAATTGACCGGATTGAATTCCATCCTCGCCAACGTATTTTTTCCGTGGACTCACCTTTCCCCAATTGGTTCTTTCTGCAGCTTCCATTTCCCAATTAACCGGATTGATTTCCGTCCTCGCCAGGGTATTTTTGTTTGGAGGCCCTTTCCTCAATTGATTCTTTCTGCAGCTTCCATCTCCCAATTGACCGGATTGAATTCCATCCTCGCCAACGTATTTTTTCCGTGGACTCACCTTTCCCCAATTGGTTCTTTCTGCAGCTTCCATCTCCTAATTAACCGGATTGATTTCCGTCCCCGCCTGGGTATTTTTGTGTGGAGGCCCTTTCCTCAATTGATTCTTTCTGCAGCTTCCATCTCCCAATTGACCGGATTGATTTACGTCCACGACATAGTGTTTTTGAACTGATTCTTGAATCACCTACTGAACATATATAGTCATGAAGAATAATTGCCACATAAATTCTAATACGAAAATTCAAAGAAAGGAATTTCATAACTAACTAATGTCAGCAGTGTTTGCTGTCAATAAAAAAGAATTCTTATTGTCATTTGTTGTCAATGCACATCGTCAGCGGCAATATTCATGTACAGTAACTGCGTAATAGAATATAAATTTAATTTGTTTTTTATGCTTGAAGATTTACAATAAAAAACAGAAATATACTTTAGTGGAAAATTGTTATATGAAACTGCTTTTTTAAAACACACAAATATTTTCTACTCCGAAATTGAATAATACAGGTAAAAATTATAGTCTTACACCGAACGTTTGCACACGGTAATTATTACTAAAAAGTTTATTTGCGCATAGTAAAAAGTGTTAGAAACGACTGTGTACGCAAAAGTTTTATAGTGTACAGCAGTTTTGTTTTCTTCTCTGGACCGCATTTTCCGAATTAAAATTTTCTCCTTTCTCACCAAAGAACCAGACTGGCTTATGAAGAATCGGAAATTCAGGAATGCTATTCTCTAGAGTAACCTCTAATCCGTGCTCTGACTGTAGGAATGGGCGAGTTCCACTAGTTTAAGAGTAAGGAAATATAAACCAATGCAATGACGAAATTTCATTACAACAGACCTCAGGAATATACTGACAGGGTTAAGAACAAATTTAATGGAATAGAATTGATTAATTTGTTATTTACGGCTTATCAACCGTTTCAGGTTATTTAAAGCCAAGAAATATTTTCAGATTACAAGAATTCTTTTTCGAGATAATAATGGTTTAGTGATAAAAGTCTTACTAATTAACCCATAGCTTGGGAGAAAAATTTGGGTATTTGTGCGTTAATGAATATAAAGAAACCAACGGAAATGGGAACTCGGCTCTCTGATTACAAATTCCAAGTCATTATACATTACACCACCCGAACATCTAAGCTTACAGCACCAAGTATTCCTAAGCGGTTACCCATATCGGTACTGACCAGACTTGATGTTGCTTAACCTCAGTAATTATACGGGAATCGGTGTTTGATGTGAGCGTAAGCTTAATGGCGTAGAAGAACTCAGCTATTGAAAAGAGAAGCTCTCGCGATATCAACGTACGAGATCATTATAGCGAAAAAGACAGATAAGAAATAAAGAAATGGATGAGAGATTGAATTGTCGACATGATGAAAGGGAAACAGCGAGCAATGAAAAGGAATGGGTACAGAATAAAGAATATTAAACCCAGACATTAGGGACAAATGCATTCAGGAAAAAGAGGTATGACTCAACAAGACCTGTGCAAAGATAAAAAAGAATGTGCATTATATCTACCGCAAGGTACGCATAAAAGAATCAAATACTTGCATGAAAACTGTAGCCAGGCTGTAGCCAAGGAACTCTCATAATAGAAAAAATGAAGAAATACGTCAATGATGGAATGCACCGAAAAACTCTTGCAAGGAGGAAACTTATAAAACGCAAAAACATGGAGGAACCTGAAATATTATAGTCAGAGGTAAGATCGGCACAGGTCCTGATGAACAGCAATGAAGCAACAGGACAAGATGGAATTGTAATAGAAATGTTATCAGACTTCGATGAAAATGGAGAAAACTATAAATACTGACAACGCATAGTGTACAGACACATTCCCCATATAAACTTATATAAACACTTCTTCACATATTATTAAATACTTTTTGGTAATATAAAATAACGAAGAGAATTACGGAAATATTTTCACTATAACATGATATAAAAAATATTAAAAGAAACAATGCCATGTATAAACCAATCAATACCAGGACAGGTGCTTTATATAAACCAATCAATACCAGGACAGAGAATCTGGTGACAAGATAGACCGTCTGAGGTTAATCTTTACTTCACCTAGTCGCTGCTCTGAGGTCTTTCCATTTATAAATAACTGCTAGAATAATTTTCCTGCTGAATGACCATCAACCAGGTTACATAGATAAATAATTCATTACTCCTTATATACCTTGAAAATCTTTTTAATCATTTCGTTTTCATGTGTCTTGTTAATCCAGAACCTGACTTGCATATTTTATGGCAGAGTGTACAAGAAGGCACAAGGATTGATTTCTGGCATCTTTCAATGGATCGAGCCTGATGAGACCTAAGATGACTTTGAAGACCTGCCTTTGAAAGAGCAAAATTACCACATAAACTACATACATGTTGTAAGGTGAAGCTGGAAGGTAGCACTTCAAGAATACATTTACGAAGATTGTGCTTAACCTTAGCATGTTCCACCTTGTCCTTTTTAAACTGGTTTCAACCCTGATATATATATATATATATATATATATATATATATATATATATATATATATATATATATATATATATATCAAAGACATAAATGAAGTACATAAATAAGAAGAACACTTTCAAAATACTCGGTACTTAAGCTCACGTATGACCTTAACAAGAACAAAAAATCTTCTTTCTTGATGTACTGATAGACAGTAATAATAATAATAAGAAGAAGAAGAATACATTTACTACCTTTCCATATAAAGAGACAACTAGCATAAACGCGAGCACTCTTACTTAACTATAAAAGTGAATGTCCTAATTATACGAAACTTAATAAATCGCGCAAAAATCAAATTCTTCAACAAAAAGGATTTTCTATACTGAATTAAAAAGATTAAACAAACCCTTATTAATAAAGACTTTCCTAATTACATTGTTGATTAACAAATTAGACAAGCTATTAGAAATATTAACATAAATAAAAATTAAAACAATACATCATCAAATAATTCTAAACATATCAAACTACTATACGGTAATCAAAAGCATTCTAACTATAAGCAGGAAGAAAACATTCTAAACAGACTCATAAACACTAATATATCTCCCACTGATCCAAATGAAACTTGTTGGGTTGGTTGTATACAATAATACTACCAATCTAGCTGTCAAAAACCATTCTCCTCCGTCAACTATCATCTCACAAAAGACTAACATTGTATATCAATTTAGATGTCCTTTGCATTTCTGATAAAAATGTTAGTACGTATCTTGGTTTTACAACGACGATGCTGACAAGAAGGCTTATATTTCACTTGCATGAACATAGTTCAATCTTACAGCATTTACAGGAACACTCTTGTCCACATTCACAGTTTACACAGAAATTCATTGAAAATAAATCATTATCACACCAAAATAATAATAAGCAAAAATTTAAAATCTTAGAAGCTCTTTATATAAGAGAATTAATGCCAAAAATAAATAAGTCAACTATGAGTATAACAATAAAGTTCTTAAATATTTTCAGCTGCAAATTATAATATATATATATATATATATATATATATATATATATATATATGAAAATGAAAATAATAATAATAATTTAAGAAATACACAAGTTGCCTACCTTGCATGGAAAAACTTTTTTAAAAACCTTGTGAATTTGAAATTAATATAGAACGATACAAAACACAGTAAAACGAACAGTAAAATGTTTTGAATTTATAGAAATACGTCTATACATACACAGACAATTTGATCACCTGAAGCTGATTTCAGATGAGACTGAAAGTACTTGAGAAAATAAAAATTATTTGAAAGAAAATGTTGGTATTTTTTTAATCAATTTTCTACGGCTACCAAGAAATTGATTCGGGGATTGAAAGGGTTAAAGCAAAACTAAACAAACATAGTATGTCTAAATTATTTAACCAAACCAGTTTGAATATATATATATATATATATATATATATATATATATATATATATATATGTATGTTTGTATATCTTTTCTCTACATTTCTTTCTCTTCATCTTCTTCATTTTCTTTTCAGTCACCCTCTTTTTGCTCAATTTATCTTTGATATTTCTTTTCTCTCACCTATCCTTTTTCTTTCTTTCTCTCTTTTTTTATCACCGACTCTTTTTTACTGTTCTTTTCTCTTGTTCTTTCTTTTCTCATCATGTCTAAAGTGATTCCCCTCCACCTCTTTGCGTTTGTCGTCCCTATATGCTTTTCTCATTATCGTCCGCGCAAGTTTTCACATCTGCCGCTTGGTCCAGTGAAAAATTAATGCACCTCCGTGTAGACTCACATTAATAACAGAATGGACGCCATTTTTAAGAAATCATTTGTCGGAAAACCATTTGGACATCTGCCAATGCACCTGCCCAGTCAGTGACGCCTAGCGTTAAATTGACACTTCTTTCAATATTTGTCACATCCGGTCAAGACAGAATTCATGTTGATGATTGTAGATGAGAAAAATTTACACGCCAATTGATTTCTGGAAAAAAAATTTGACAAAACATGCTTTAGTTACTGGCCGTTTCCGGTATGAGAAAAATGACAGCATTTAGAGTTGGCGATGCAGTTTCAATTCTAGTTGAAGCCTTATACAAACTTTATTCGCTCTAATCTCCGAATCGAAAACACTGTGTAACAAAATTTTGATTTAATTTGTCATGAGTCACTAACTGTTATTTCCCACTTACTTCTGTCTAAAAAAACAAATAAAATGACTATTATTCCATTCAAATTTTGCATTAGTGACTTCGACATTGATATTTTGAACACTATTTACATTATTCAGACTATTGTCCTCATTTTTGCAGCCATATTTATTACAACGTTTCGGCCTTTCAGTATCTGTCGATATTGCTGAGATGAGGTATTATGTACACTATACACATTATTCGGACTATTGTCCTCATCTTTGTCGCCATATTTATTACAACGTTTCGGCCTTTCAGTATCTGTCTATATTTCTGAGATGAGGTATTATGTAAACTATTTACATTATTCGAACTATTGTGCTCATCTTTGTCGCCATATTTATTACAACGTTTCAGCCTTTCAGTATCTGTCTATATTTCAGAGATGAGGTATTATGTACACTATACACATTATTCGGACTATTGTCCTCATCTTTGTCGCCATATTTATTACATCGTCTCGGCCTTTCAGTATCTGTATATATTTCAGAGTTGATGTATTATGTACACTATTTACATTATTCGGACTATTGTCCTCATCTTTGTCGCCATATTTATTACAACCTATCGGCCTTTCGTATCTGTATATATTTCAGAGATGAGATATTATCTACACTATTTAGATTATTCGGACTATTGTCCTCATCTTTATCGCCATATTTATGATAACGTATCGGCCTTTCAGTATCTGTTTATATTTCTGAAATGAGGTATTATGTACACTATTTACATTATTCGGACTATTGTCCTCATCTTTGTTGCTATATTTATTACAACGTTTCAGCCGTTGTACGCTCCGGCCTTCTTCGGTTGGTTGGAATGTCGAACTAAACACTTTATTTCTCTCACTGGGGTAAACTAGTTCCACGTGCCATCTTTAATGGATGTCCGTTGTCAGTTATCTCCTGTTAATTCCCCTCTCCAAGTTCTTCACTGCCTTAAACAGGTATTGAACTCACACTCTTTGAGTCCCGTCAATGGATCTAACTAACGCGTTTATCCACAGGATAATTACATTTCTGAAATTTAATCCTTTTGGGAAATGTGATGAATGTAAATATTCTCTTTCATACAAGTTAGGAACAAATCGACACATGATTTAAAAATATTTATTCTGGGATTACACAAGAGAGACTACAAAGAAATTTTCGTTTATACTGTAAATTACTTTTCTGAATCCACCCCTAAATATAGTCTCCCGTCATGTTTTCGTTATACGACCCTTCGTAACGACGTTCAAATCTATTATATTCTGCTTATTCTGTAAGGTCTTCATTTTCAACCTTTCTTCCCTTTTACGAAACAAGGTTTTAATCCATTAAGCTATTGTCCCGTGGGACAATTCTGAGTGGAGAACCTGAAGCTTTAAACCCTCGTAGTTTAAATAAGGGGTTTGAAATTCCCTGAAGATTACCCAGATTGACAAACACCTAATGGAAGCTATTTCTGAAAGAGTCTGTCAAGCTTCAGATAACAACTATGCAACTTGTTTTCTTGCTTTGTATATCATAACGGCATTTGAAATGGTTTGATAGGCTAGTTTTCTTCACAAGTTGAAAGGTTATGGTATTTATTTGTGGTCGGATTTTTTCTTCTGATTCAATCTTTCTTATGGAATCGCGAAATGAAAGGTCATAATTTGGAGATTTTCATAATTTGTGGATATTCACTATTTGAAGATTTTCATAATTTGGGTATTTTTATAATTTGTGGATTTTCATAATTTGGGGATATTCATAATTTGAAGATTTTTATAATTTGAAGATTTTCATAATTTGGAGATTTTCATTATTTGAAGATTTTCATAATTTAGGGATTTTCATAATTTGGAGATTTTCATAATTTGGGTATTTTTATAATTTGAAGATTTTCATAATTTGGAGATTTTCATAATTTGGAAATTTTCATAATTTGGAGATTTTCATAATTTGGAGATTTTCAAGTATTTGAAGATTCTCAAGTCTTGAACGTCTCCTTACCTGTCATTAAGTTAAATTAATGAGGAATGGACGCAATCATTAGTTAATGATTACCTGTCTTTCATCTACTGTTCTATGAAAGGCGCTGGTTAAGAAATCAGTTAATTTATGCCTCGCTTAGATCAGTGCTTAACATGTTAATCTGACTAGATATTTTTATTCTTGCGAAATCACTCATTTCATCAATGGCATTGTGCCAGACTAATTTTATTTACTCTACCATAAGCATCCGACCGATATCGAACCTACTACCTTAGTAATTACCTGCAAGATACGCTTGCTAACCGATGCTCGACCACGAGGCTTGCGTGGGCATTAATATTGTTTCTGAAACTAGCCAGGTGTAATTATTTTATATATTGCCTGGTGTGCTTCCTTAGAAAAATTGGATAATTCGAAAATACTGTGTTTCATTAAATCCTCCCTGTCCGTGGCTAACTCGACAAGAACAGGTGTTAATGCCTTTGTGCGAGTTCCGGCGGGACAAAGCCTGCAAGCAGAGAACCTGACCCCCAATCAACCATTAAGTGGAATGGACCGATACCCGCCTTTCATGCGGATTGTGTTTTGTTATTATATGCCGTGATACACACAGTTGGCTGCCATAAAATACACAAAAATACAATAAAAATAATAATTTACAAATAGAATCCATTATGAGACTTTTTTTGTTATCCAGTGCCAACGCTCTGGGAGAAAACCAGGGAAAAGAGCCTGGTTAAAAGAATGCGAATGCATGCAAGTACGGGAGGTAATCTGAATAGTCGGGTGTAATGGTTACACGTATCACCAATAATAGGAGAGAAAATGATGGTGGTCATGTCAATGGCGAGAATAATAAAATAAAGACGAACGCCAGTAGTATGAAATTGGCAGGTGATGTCTTAGGGGATTAGCTAAATGACAAACAATAAATGTTGATTGTTCTCCTTCGATTTTGATGGCGAAGTTGAGAAGAAAAATTAAAAATGAAACACGAATGTGTGACGTTTGTTTTTGTTTTCATTGCATCGATATGAAAGTCGACAAAATTTTTAACGTTATACGGATGATTGGCGATAGATTTGTGGATTCTGTTCATTCGAATTGCGAATTCTTTTCAGTTGGTCGATGAGGAAGTAAAGAAAAAAATTGCTAGATTAATGGATGTTTAGCGATTGAATTTGGAGATTTTCATAATTTGCGTATTTTTATTATATGTGGATTTTCATAATTTGGGGATTTTGATAATTTGGAGATTTTCATAATTTGGGGATATTCATAATTTGGATATTTTCATAATTAGGATATTTTCATAATTTGCGTATTTTTATTATTTGTGGGTTTATATAATTCGTGGATATTCATAATTTGGGGATAGTCATAATTTGGGGATTTTCATAATTTGGGGATATTCATAATTTGGGGATTTTCATAATTTGGGATTTTCATAATTTGGGGATTGTCATAATGTACAGATATACATAATTTGAGGATTTTCATAATTTGGGGATATTCATAATTTGGGGATTTTCATAATTTGGGGATTTTCATAATTTGAAGGTTTTCATAATTTGGGGATATTCATAATTTGGGGATTTTCCTAATTTGCGGATTTTCATAATTTGAAGGTTTTCATAATTTGGGGATATTCATAATTTGGGGATTTTCATAATTTGGGGATTTTCATAATTCGAAGGTTTTCATAATTTGGGGATATTCATAATTTGGGGACTTTCATAATTTGGATATTTTTATAATTTGGATATTTTCATAATTTGCGTATTTTTATTATTTGTGGGTTTTCATAATTAGGGGATAATCATAATTTGGGGACATTCATAATTTGTGGATTTTCATAATTTGGGTATATTCATAATTTGGGGATTTTCATAATTTGGGGATTTTCATAATTTGTAGATTTTCATACTTTGGAGATTTTCATAATTTGCGTATTTTTATTATTTGTGGAATTTCATAATTTTGGGATATTTATAATTTGGGGATTTTCATAATTTGGGGATTTTCATAATTTGGATATTTTCATAATTTGGGTATATTCATAATTTGGGGATATCCATAATTTGGGGATTTTCATAATTTGGGGATTTTCATAATTTGGGGATTTTCGTAATTTGCGGATTTTCATAATTAGGATATTTTCGTAATTTGGGGATATTCATAATTTGGGGATATTCATTTGTGGATTTTCATAATTTTGGGATATTCATAATTTGGAGATTTTCATAATTTGGATATTTTCATAATTTGCGTATTTTTATTATTTGTGGGTTTTCATAATTCGGGGATATTCGTAATTTGGGGATATTCATAATTTGGGGATATTCATAATTTGTGGATTTTCATAATTTTGCGATATTCATAATTTGGGGATTTTCATAAATTGGGGATATTCATTATTTATGGAATTTCATAATTTTGGGATATTTATAATTTGGGGATTTTCATAATTTGGGGATTTTCATAATTTGGATATTTTCATAATTTGGGGATATTTATAATTTGGGGATATCCATAATTTGGGAATTTTCATAATTTTGGGATTTTCATAATTTGGGGATATTCATAATTTGGGGATTTTCATAATTTGTGTATATTCATAATTTGGGGATTTTCATAATATGCGGATTTTCATAATTTGGGGATTTTCATAATTAGGATACTTTCGTAATTTGGGGATATTCATAATTTGGGGATATTCATAATTTGTGGATTTTCATAATTTGGGGATATTCATAATTTGGGGATTTTCAAAATTTGGGGATATTCATAATTTGGGGATATTCATAATTTGGGGATTTTCATAATTTGGGGATATTCATAATTTGGGGATTTTTATTATAATTTGTTTTTTTTTCATAATTTGGGGATATTCATAATTTGCGGATTTTCATAATTTGGGGATTTTAATAATTTGGGGATATTCATCATTTGGGGATATTCATAATTTGGGGATTTTCATAATTTGGGGATATTCATAATTTGCGGATTTTCATAATTTGCGGTTTTCATAATTTGGGGATTTTGATAATTTGGAGATTTTCATATTTTGGAAATTTTCATAATTTGGATATTTTCATAATTTGGATATTTTCATAATTTGCGTATTTTTATTATATGGGGATTTTTATAATTCTTGGATGTTTTCATAATTTGGGGATATTCATAATTTGGGGATTTTCATAATTTGGGGATATTCATAATTTGGGGATTTTCATAATTTGGGGATTTTTATTATTTGGGGATTTTCATAATTAGGGGATATACATGATTTGGACATTTTCATAATTTGGATATTTTCAAAATTTGTTTTTTTTTTATTATTTTGGGATTTTCATAATTTTGAGATTTTCATAATTTGGGGATTTTCATAATTTGGATATTTTAATAATTTGGGGATTTTCATAATTTGGGGATTTTCATAATTTGGGGATATCCATAATTTGGGGATATTCATAATTTGAAGATTTTCATAATTTGGTGATATTCATAATTTGTGGATATCCATAATTTGGGCATTTTTTTTTTTTGAAGATTTTCATAATTTGCGGAGTTTCATAATTTGGGGATATTCGTAATTTGGAGATTTTCATAATTTGGGGATATTCATAATTTGGAGATTTTCATAATTTGGGGATTTTCATAATATGGGGATATTCATAATTTTGGGGATTTTCATAATTTGCAGATTTCAATAATATGGATATTTTCATAATTTGGGTATTTTTATTATATGGGGATTTTTATAATTTCGGGATTTTCATAATTTGGGGATTTTCATAATTTGGAGATTTTCATAATTTGGGGATATTCATAATTTGGATATTTTCATAATTTGGATATTTTCATAATTTGGGTTTTTTATTATTTGGGTATTTTTATAATTTGGAGATTTTTATAATTTGGGGATTTTCATAATTTTGATATTTTCATAATTTGGGGACTTTCATAATTTGAAGATTTTCATAATTTGGGGATTTTCATAATTTGAAGGTTTTCATAAATTGTGTATTTTTATTATTTGGAGATTTTCATACTTTGGATATTTTCATAGTTTTTTTTTTATCATTTGGGGATTTTCATAATATGGGGATTTTCATAATTTGGATATTTTCATAGTTTTTTTTTTATCATTTGGGGATTTTCATAATATGGGGATTTTCATAATTTGGATATTTTCATAATTTGTGGATATTCATAATTTGTGGATTTTCATAATTTGGAGATTTCATAATTTGGGGATATTCATAATTTTGAGATTTTCATAATTTGTGGATATTTATAATTTGGATATTTTCATAATTCGGGGATATTCATAATTTGGGGATTTTCATAATTTGGGGATATTCATAATTTGGGGATTTTCATAATATGCTGATTTTCATAATTTGGGGTTTTTCATAATTAGGATACTTTCGTAATTTGGGGATATTCATAATTTGGGGATATTCATAATTTGGAGATATTCATAATTTGGGGATATTCATAATTTGGGGATTTTCATAATTTGGATATTTTAATAATTTGGGGATTTTCATAATTTGGGGATTTTCATAATTTGGGGATTTTCATAATTTGGGGATTTTCATAATTTGGATATTTTAATAATTTGGGGATTTTCATAATTTGGGGATTTTCATAATTTGGGGATATCCATAATTTGGGGATATTCATAATTTGAAGGTTTTCATAATTTGGTGATATTCATAATTTGTGGATCTCCATAATTTGGGCATTTTTTTTTTTTGAAGATTTTCATAATTTGCGGAGTTTCATAATTTGGGGATATTCGTAATTTGGAGATTTTCATAATTTGGGGATATTCATAATTTGGAGATTTTCATAATTTGGGGATTTTCATAATATGGGGATATTCATAATTTTGGGGATTTTCATAATTTGCAGATTTCAATAATATGGATATTTTCATAATTTGGGTATTTTTATTATATGGGGATTTTTATAATTTCGGGATTTTCATAATTTGGGGATTTTCATAATTTGGAGATTTTCATAATTTGGGGATATTCATAATTTGGATATTTTCATAATTTGGATATTTTCATAATTTGGGTTTTTTATTATTTGGGTATTTTTATAATTTGGAGATTTTTATAATTTGGGGATTTTCATAATTTTGATATTTTCATAATTTGGGGACTTTCATAATTTGAAGATTTTCATAATTTGGGGATTTTCATAATTTGAAGGTTTTCATAAATTGTGTATTTTTATTATTTGGAGATTTTCATACTTTGGATATTTTCATAGTTTTTTTTTTTATCATTTGGGGATTTTCATAATATGGGGATTTTCATAATTTGGATATTTTCATAGTTTTTTTTTTATCATTTGGGGATTTTCATAATATGGGGATTTTCAAAATTTGGATATTTTCATAATTTGTGGATATTCATAATTTGTGGATTTTCATAATTTGGAGATTTCATAATTTGGGGATATTCATAATTTTGAGATTTTCATAATTTGTGGATATTTATAATTTGGATATTTTCATAATTCGGGGATATTCATAATTTGGGGATTTTCATAATTTGGGGATATTCATAATTTGGGGATTTTCATAATATGCTGATTTTCATAATTTGGGGTTTTTCATAATTAGGATACTTTCGTAATTTGGGGATATTCATAATTTGGGGATATTCATAATTTGGAGATATTCATAATTTGGGGATATTCATAATTTGGGGATTTTCATAATTTGGATATTTTAATAATTTGGGGATTTTCATAATTTGGGGATTTTCATAATTTGGGGATTTTCATAATTTGGGGATATCCATAATTTGGGGATATTCATAATTTGGAGATTTTCATAATTTGGTGATATTCATAATTTGGGCATTTCTTTTTTTGGAGATTTTCATAATTAGCGGAGTTTCATAATTTGGGGATATTCGTAATTTGGAGATTTTCATAATTTGGGGATATTCATAATTTGGAGATTTTCATAATTTGGGGATTTTCATAATTTGCGGATATTCATAATTTGGGGACTTTCATAATTTGGAGATTTTCATAATTTGGGGATTGTCATAATTTGGGGATTTTCATAATATGGGGATATTCATAATTTTGGGGATTTTCATAATTTGCAGATTTCAATAATTTGGATATTTTCATAATTTGGGTATTTTTATTATATGGGGATTTTTATAATTTCGGGATTTTCATAATTTGGGGATTTTCATAATTTGGAGATTTTCATAATTTGGGGATATTCATAATTTGGATATTTTCATAATTTGGATATTTTCATAATTTGTGTTTTTTATTATTTGGGTATTTTTATAATTTGGAGATTTTCATAATTTGGGGATTTTCATAATTTTGATATTTTCATAATTTGGGGACTTTCATAATTTGAAGATTTTCATAATTTGGGGATTTTCATAATTTGGGGATTTTCATAATTTGGGTATTTTCATAATTTGGGGATTTTCATAATTTGGATATTTTAATAATTTGGGGATTTTCATAATTTGGGGATTTTCATAATTTGGGGATATCCATAATTTGGGGATATTCATAATTTGGAGATTTTCATAATTTGGTGATATTCATAATTTGTGGATATCCATAATTTGGACATTTTTTTTTTTTTGAGATTTTCATAATTAGCGGAGTTTCATAATTTGGGGATATTCGTAATTTAGAGATTTTCATAATTTGGGGATATTCATAATTTGGAGATTTTTTTATAATTTGGGGATTTTCATAATTTGGGGATTGTCATAATTTGGGGATTTTCATAATATGGGGATATTCATAATTTTGGGGATTTTCATAATTTGCAGATTTCAATAATTTTGATATTTTCATAATTTGGGTATTTTTATTATATGGGGATTTTCATAATTTCGGGATTTTAATAATTTGGGGATTTTCATAATTTGGAGATTTTCATAATTTGGGGATATTCATAATTTGGATATTTTCATAATTTGGATATTTTCATAATTTGGGTTTTTTATTATTTGGGTATTTTTATAATTTGGAGATTTTTATAATTTGGGGATTTTCATATTTTTGATATTTTCATAATTTGGGGACTTTCATAATTTGAAGATTTTCATAATTTGGGGATTTTCATAATTTGAAGGTTTTCATAAATTGTGTATTTTTATTATTTGGAGATTTTCATACTTTGGATATTTTCATAGTTTTTTTTTTTATCATTTGGGGATTTTCATAATATGGGGATTTTCATAATTTGGATATTTTCATAATTTGTGGATATTCATAATTTGTGGATTTTCATAATTTGGAGATTTCATAATTTGGGGATATTCATAATTTTGAGATTTTCATAATTTGTGGATATTTATAATTTGGATATTTTCATAATTCAGGGATATTCATAATTTGGGGATTTTCATAATTTGGGGATATTCATAATTTGGGGATTTTCATAATTTGTGGATATTCATAATTTGGGGATTTTCATAATATGCTGATTTTCATAATTTGGGGATTTTCATAATTAGGATACTTTCGTAATTTGGGGATATTCATAATTTGGGGATATTCATAATTTGGAGATATTCATAATTTGGGGATATTCATAATTTGTGGATTTTCATAATTTGTAGATTTTCATACTTTGGAGATTTTCATAATTTGCGTATTTTTATTATTTGTGGGTTTTCATAAATCGGGGATATTCATAATTTGGGGATTTTCATAATTCGGCGATATTCATAATTTGTGGAATTTCATAATTTGTATATTTTCATAATTTCGGGATTTTCATAATTTGGGGATTTTCATAATTTGGGGTTTTCAAGTATTGAAAGATAAATATCATTGTAGATTAGATTTGTGAATTTTTCTCATATAATCCATAGTTTATCGGATCGTTGGTTATCGGATCTGTTGACTTTCCTATACACTCGATGTCTAATTTGAAGAAGAATAAAAATAATTTCAATAATTCCGGCAAATTTGACATTCAGAATTTTTATTCGAACGGCAGCAATTCTTAGAAAATGTTCAAATAACGTAGACACCTCATGAAACAAAAAAAAAAACTCACATTGATCCAAAAGTTCTGTTCTAAACAAAGAATCTGTCTGATGTAATTATGACAATACTTTTTGTCAGAATTTCACGCAATACCAGGATAGTCAGAGGCGCGGAGCTGACAACAGACGTCTAAATAGTATGACAATGCGACATATTTTAAAAGTAAAAGTTTTTCCTTTCCATTTTTGTTCTTTTTAATTGATTTAAAAAACAACAACTGGGAAATTATTTTGCTTTGACAATTTTCATATTTTATTCCCAATGAAATATTTTCACATACAAAAAAAGACTTTTAAACATAAACAAAACTTACTTGTCTTAATTGTCTGCATTTGATTCTGTTTTCCTTTGTACAAAGTCAGGCGCAAAGAAGCCCAATTTTCTGTCTAGAGTAACTTATAAATAAAGATGACAAATTTAAATGAACACTTTTATATTGAAAACTTACGTTTAATAAAGCTAGGCACATGGATAATCAAACTTTTCAAAGAACCGAATCACAAAATAAATATTGCACACATGTTTCAATGCCACATCCCAAATCTGTTCGTGACATACAAAGTAAAAGGCATCGGAATAGCAGATCGGAGATAGTATTAAAAACGATTCCCATGATCAAGTCAGTCCAGATAAAAATTCCTTTTTGGTAGTTTTGTCAGTTATGGGTTTTAAAATCAAGAAAATACCCAGAAAATATTCTTTCTCATATTTTCAAATCAACTTGTTCGGATGTTTTACAATATTGCAAATCTGATAATTTTACTGACTGAAAGAACACTACAAATTGCATGTCCTTATATCTTAATTTATATAAGTTATACTTGAAATGTTTAGATCACTGATTAAACACACTCAATTCTTGCATTAAATTATCATATTTGTGGAAGGACATCAAGACAGTAACGTCAAATACTAGCATAAGAGTCTATCTTAATAGAGACCCAATGGCTGATGAATTTACATCTCTACTACTGAGAATAGATGGCAAGATTTCTAAGAGCGACCAGGACAACATTGTAATTCCTCCAAGATTAGCATCAGTAGTTTCTTTAGTTAAAGAATTGAGGAACAATTTGTACCAAATATAGCAGAAAATAATCCAAGCAAAAACTAACAATCGACACTGGTTCACCCCTGAATTCTCTTCAGCCATAACTCACCGAAACCACTACTTCACAAATCTATCGCATTCAGAACTACCGGTAATCACTGCAAAAATGTTCTAGCAAACACTAAGTGATTCTAGCACATGCTGTCCAGACCAAGGTTGAAAAGAAACAAATAGGATCCCATGGATTCTGGATGAACAGAGGAAAAGCAGCTGTGCTCACAATTAGAAATGCCCCCGTCTCACTGTGCACAATCCTAGTAATATTATCATCAGAGGACGTGAAGTCTCTAGAATTATCAAAGCCTTGACCCCAAGAAAGACGCTGGTCTAGACAAAATTCCAGTGGTTGTCCTTAAGAACATCAAACAGGAATTATTCCCAATCTTAGCAAAATTATTCAACCTCTGCTTGAAGGAGCAATCCTTCCCAAGCGTGTGGAAAATGTCAAACGTATGCCCGGTTTTCAAGAACGTGGATGCACTATCTCCCCACCTCCTAGTACACACCCATCAGACTCCTCAATAACATTAGCCAGCATTGTGAGGCCATAATCAATAAGAAATTAGTCGAGAACCTAGAAAAGAACAAACATTTAAGCAACGAGCAGTATGGGTTTCGGTTGGGCCCGATCTACTGCCAACATCTTAACTATAATCACTCACAGAATCAGTGAGGCTCTTGATGACAAACACGCCTCGAGGACCATAGCACTAGATATCTCAAAGGATTTTTTCAAGGTGTGGCACAAATGCTTCCTACACACACTGTCCAGTTATAGAATCACTGGAAGGATCTTCTCGATCATAAGATCCTTCTTAACAGGTAGGTCCCTGAAGGTAGTAATCAATAGTCAATCCCTCGGTGCCCTAGAGGTCAACGTAGGCGTCCCCCAGGGTTCACTCCTCTGACCAACCCTTTTTTGATCTACATAAATGATTTGCCTAAGAATATACTCAGATGATCTGTAAACATCTCTGCCGATGATACGACTTTATACGGGAGTACCTATAAAACTCTTGATGGTCAGAGATTGGAGACTGATCACTCTTCCGATTTTGCACAAACTACCCAAGGGGGTAAAAACTGGCTGGTTACATTCAATGCCTCGAAGACTAAACTAGTTACAGTTCATCATCGTCGATCTGACCGCGAACTACCACAAATCAGGATAAACGGAGGTCCTCTCGGGGAAGCACCGTGCCTGGAAAGACTGTTGGACCTTAAACTCACATCCGACCTCAAGTGGAACTCGTACATACGATCCGTTGCTAAGGATGTAGGGAAAATGGTCGACTCCCTGTACCGCTCCATTACGTAACTGACCTCTCCTGCTATCCTCTACCTCTGCAGAACAGCATGAACAGAGGTCACCCACAAAGAACGCTCTGATCTACAGAATGTGATCCTGACGGCACTATTTATTACAGATTAATTTTGGTGAGACCTATGACAAGAAAAATTGTAACTGGGTGTGTGTTAGCCTCATAGCGCCCATTAAAATGACAGAATAGAGTGTTAGCCTTATAACACCCATTAAAATGATGCCAGAATAAAGTGTTAACCTCATAGCTCCTATTAAAATAATGCCAGAATAAAGTTTTAGCCTCATGTGCCCATTAAAATAAGGACAGAATAAAGTGTTAGCCTTATAGCAACCATTAAAATAAGGACAGAATAAGGTTATGAAACATTGCCTGTAAAACTGGGGATAATACGAATATGTTGTATAAAATAAGAAAATGCAACACCAATTTCAGGTTGATATCTCTATACATATTCATATACGAGGGTCGCTATTTACGACATTCTCTATATTGGCTATCAGGCCTCAAAACATTGAGCACCTGACTTCCTGCTAGATAGCTGACCCTCTCCTTTCCTTCTTTCTGCCTCTTCATTTCAGGAGGCTTCTGATTGGTTATATCAGTTTTGCCTTATCATCTAAGCCCGGAAACATTATTAGAGTTACATTTAACCCTGCAAAAGGAAAGGATTGTTTGTAGGTTTGCTGGCGGAGGAATTATGGCCCGTGATGGTTTTAATGGCTGTCTAGAAAGAGTACAAGAGATGTTAGAAAACAGTTTAATACGAAAGATAGTAACAGAGGAGAACGAAAGAAAAAGGGTTAACCTTTCGGTAGCTTAGACAGATTATCAGTTGGTGATAATTCGTGCCATTAAGGTTTTGAAGAAAAATGGCGCAGCAACAAACTATGCACCTCTTGCCTTGCAGGTTTTCTTAATAAAAACAATGAACTTTGTATTATACGTGATGTATATAAACGCCAGTAACCAAGAGTGCTCAATGAAGGGCGATGCATGTATATGAATAAATACATATGTGTGTATGTGTGTATTATAGATTAAGAAATATGCATAATTATCCTCACCGGTAGGACAACCCGGAGTTTCATGCGCAACACAAA
>OZ038496.1:100142498-100164998 GCA_964036315.1 Acanthosepion esculentum
ATTACTGGTTCCCATATTGTATTCATTTGTATGCTTGGTCGGCTCAGAAGATTTTTCTGGTCTAAGTTTACGAATTTTCCAATGATGTGGTCAACCTGAAGAAGGCCGGAGTGTACAACAGCCGAAACGTTATGATAAATATGGCAACAAAAATGAGGACGATAGTCCGAACAATGTAAATAAGGAAATATATAAGGTAAGAAAATATTTGGAATAGGGAGAGAGACTAAAGACGCGAAATGTTTAATTCTCCAACAGATACAAAATGAAAGTGCATAGAGTTTTTTAAACACGAAGTTTCTGTAAATAGACTTTGAAAATACACAAATTGTACCGTTTTAAATTTGCGGCCATTATAAACAAAATCGGTATGGGAAGAGATTTTACAATCCTATCTTGCAGAGTCAAATTCGACTTGAAAATTAAGAGACTCAAAATATCCTAAGAAGATTACCGATTTTCAGGCAGAAATGAAAACTGTTCTAGATTTTGGGGAATAGCGAGAAAAATAGTTTCTTCGTTAACTATAATTTAGGAAACTGCAGAGACAATGTAAGGTAGGTATAAACAAGGGGAAATAAACAAAGGGAAAATTAAAACTGATGAAAAGAGGAGAAATAAAGTAGTAAATGCTAAAAGAGATAAACCCGAAGATTCAGAATTAAACTAATTAACAAAAGATGACACACGAAAACGGAAAGATGAAATTAGAAAGTTATTAAGAAAACGAAAAGTTTGAAACATGGTCGATCGACAATCGACAGGGATAAACTATTACTTCTATTGAAAGACAGAATCGACGAATTTACCAAATGTAAGAGCAGAGTATATTATCGGTAACTGAGGAGTGCTATGCAAACTTGTATCCATCGAAAATGAAAATACCATCAATACTCCTTCCTCTGGTAGACGATGTTCTTCATGTCGTAAGCTTGCGGCCATTTAACGTTGAAACACCAGTTCTTGTATGGTCACCGAAGTTAAGCAGCGTCGAGTCTGTCTAATACCTAGATGGGTCACAGCTGTTGCAAGCTTGGACGTGTGGGTGGTGTAGCGGATAAGGTCTCGGAATTGGAAATCAAAGAGTCGAGTATCAATTCCCGTCAACGATTTACTATCGACAAATAAAGATCGGAAAAATAAAACAAGACACAACAAATTGCTTTATTTAGCTTTGGATAACTATGAAAAGGCATTTGACTCAGCAGAACAGCCGGCCGTCTTTAAATCACTAGGAAAGCAGCGTATTATGATATGTTTACTAATTAATGAAAATTAGATAATTTTTATTTAGAGTAGATACAAAATTACTATTACCAATATCTACACAAAGACAGAGGTAAAATACAAATTAGAAAAGGAGTGAGATGGGGTGGGGTATTTTATTTCGCTTTAACTACTTAATAGGAGTCGATATTTCTGAGATGAGTTATTGTCATTATTTATACTATTTACATTAAACGGACTGTTGTCCTCATCTTTATTGTCATATTCACGACGTTTCGGCCGTTGTACAAGGTCCAGTGGATAGTATTGTTGTTTGAAGTAATGCAGTGACTTGACCCAAAGAGTTGTGAGTTCAATACCTGGCCGCAGTAGAGGTGAACAAAAAATTGGAGAGTTGAGTTACTAAAGAGAAGTAACTGAAACTGAGATATCCAGAAGATGCATGGCACGTGGAACTGGGAAACAATCTACTCCGTCGGACGAAATACATAGTTCGGTTCGAAATTACAATGTATATTACCTGAAGAATGCCGGAGAGTACAACCGCCGAAACTTCGTGAATATGACAATAAAGGTGAAAACAACAGTCTGAATAATGTAAAAAATTTAAATAGTTACTTAAGATGAAGGAATAACAATAACAATAAACAGATGATATTTAAATCGCCGATAATTTGTTGGATATTTGCCTGTACAGTGCGTGCCAAAAGTAGGCTTAAAGTTGTTTCACTATTTGTTTCACGTTTTAGATCTAACTTCGCCGAACTGTTCTTTCAGGAAAATGAAGTACCTCCCAATTATGCTTTGGCAGTAAAGGACTACCTTAACCAAACCTTTCTACAGCGTTGGTTCGGAAGAAGAAATAGCATTATGGCCACCATATTCACCTGACCTAACACCAATGGATTTCTTTTTTCGGGTGTAAAGAACAAGGTTTATGAGAGAAATCCCCACACAATGAACGAATTTAAAGAGTGCATCTCAGAAGTGTCTATTGAAATTTTGATGCAGATCGGGATTTGTGTCGTGCTGTGTGTGATAATGTTCTGGAGAGGTTCGAGGCATGTTCCAATGTTGAAGGAAGACATTTTGAGCAATTATGAGATTTGAACCGTGCTCAAAAAATGTCAAATGTTAAACAAATGTACATAAACAGTTTTGAAGAAATATGATAGTAACAAATAAATATAATGTAATAAAATACATATTGCATGCGTACAAAGTGTAAGCCTATTTTTGGTCCACCCTTTAGAATGATGGGGGGGATTACAAGAAATGCTAGATGATTGAAATAAGAAAGTTCCAAGATAAATTTAAAAATGAAAAGAATTAAAACAAGAGTTCTGCGTCCTGCGTAAGACGATAAACTACATCCAGCAGCAAGGCCTCTGATCTGGAGGTTTTGAGGAGCGTGGAACCACCACTTAATTGCTGGTGTTCCCAGGTACACACTGACCAGGGTGGTAGCACCTGTTAGGGACCCAGCTATGGGCAAATAGTTAACTATTACCAGCAATATTTTTTTGAGAGAAATTATTGCCAGCGGTAGAATTTTGAAGGAAAAATATTACCAGAAACAGATTTTTGACAAAACAAAATATTGCCAGTAATAAAAGATGTCGGCGTTACGTGGCCCATTTAGGTTGATATGTTGTGAAACAAAATAAACCAAACCAATCTAAACCAAAGAATACATATTCTATTCATACGAATCTATCCTTAAAATGATGTCGGCATTAAATAACCCATTTAGGTGTTGATATGCCATAAAACAAAATAAACCAAACCAATCTAAAGCAAAGAATACATATTCTATTCATACAAATTTATCCTTAAAATGATGTCGACATTAAATAACCCATTGAGGTGTTGATATCCCATAAAACAAAATAAACCAAAATAAACTAAATAAACAAAAGTTCGATTGTGATATTTCGAATAAAAATCCTCAGAATAGGAACGGAAGAGCTGGAAGAAGTTCAATAATGCTTATGGGACCAGAGGATGACCTTAAAGAAATGTTGCGAAGAAGAAATAAAACGACAATGTTTTAGAATGTGTTGGAAAAGTTGGTGGAAAAAAAAAGACATAATGAAAATCGGCTTAGGTCAATATCGTTTAAACATAAATTAGATCATGGATATGAAATGTCAGCGATGAAGGACGTATATAAAAGATGGAAAATCGTATGCAAACAAACAGAAACAAAGATCAAAATATAGATAATAGATAATAGAGATAAAAAGGTGGACATGCAACCGAGAAGAGGCCCTCATAAGAAATGTCATAGAAGTAATGAAGGAATAAAATGGACGCCGTTGAGACACGCAGCAAGATGAAAGTATGACAGTGGCGAGTGAAATGTTGCTTCATTGATAAGTGATGAATAGCGAATATAGTAGAAAAGAACCAGAAAGAAGACGGATTTTTATTGGCAGGACATGTCAAAGAATAGAACAGTCAGGGTTGTTATGAAATATTTTGCAAAAGGGCTTTAGTCAGCAGTTGAGTCGCAATAGTTGTCACTGCTTTACTTTACTGCTTATATATGTATATATATATATATATATATATATATATATATAAAGACATTTTTATGTTTAACATTCTTTTTATCGATACAGGTATTTAAATAAATGCTCCGTTTATAATAAACAGTATTAAATAACATTTACCGGCCTGAATGTCCGAGAAATCTTCATAGAAAATATTCGTCCTCCGACAGGATTCGAACCTGTATCCTATACGGAACCGTCATATAGCCTGACGTGCCTTAACCGATTCGGCCACTGAGCTTCGTTCGGTTGGCAAGGTCGAATTTACTGCTTATAAACTTCAATCTTCCATGAATCTCTCACGTACATTCATAACTGCTCATGGCGTATCAAATGTAAGAAATGAGGTTACACATATATATATAACAATCATAGTAATACCTGCAACCTTTTTCAACAAGAAAAGTTAGCTATAATAAAATCTCCAGACCAAAAATACCTTTTGAATGAAAGATCGGAAATTATGACCCTTTATATACATACTAAAAAGTTCTTTCTGGGTTCATTTGAAGTGGGATGAAAAGAAAGTATGTATATTTTATCTAAATGCTCCCCACCGAATTAATTTCCAATACATTTGTTTTCTCAGACTCCTCCTCTTCCTCCTCCTCATCCCCCTCTTCTCCTCATCCTCTTCCTCCTCCTCTTCTACCAAACCTTACGGCGTTCATAATTTTTTTTATTTTTAAAATAAAATAAAGCGTTAGGAAATCAGTTGACAGAAATTTCCTGAAGATACCGAAAGGTTGAAACCAAGGTAGCGGAATCGGCTGATCTCCGTTTTTTTTTTACTTAAAAGCTCTACATTTTTTATTTTTTATGTCTTTATGTGTGTATTGAGCACTTTTTAATACTAGTGTTTCCTCGTGTCTAATTCAACCCTGACCATTACGTTTTACACACACACACACACACACACACACACACACACACACACACACATATATATATATATATATATATATGAATACTGGTATTTGAATGTGATATGACCTTAAGCCATAAGCTCTGTAAGCAAGAGCTGAGTTCAGATAATTATAAAAAGCCAAGGATCGATTTTACCCTGTATTTATATTTTGAGTCGCACTCTCTAATAAATTGATAAAAAATCAATATTTTTTTCTGACAAATATGGAAAACTCTATGATTGCAAATCTATAAAGATTTCGCCTATTTCCTGAAAAATGATCTACCTGCAAAATTTTTTAATTAACATTCGAAAATGAAAGATTTTAATTAAAAATTTCTCCCAAAAGATAACCAATAAGCAAGTGAAAAGCAAGACTGATTTTTTAATATTTGGATATTTCTTCATATCATCTTAGGAATTCAGATGCTTAAAATATTGATTAGTTAAAAGCATGTTTTTCGGAGTCATTTTTATCAGTAATTCTCTTTGTACGCGTTTATCCAAAATTAAATTTAAAAATTCTTGGAAGATAGAAAATAAAATGTATTTTACTTTTACTGTTGTTTCTTCCAAATTTCAAAACATATTAATTTAATTTAAACTAAATTCCATTCGTCCAGCTTGTCATCCTTTGTCTTGGTCATTCCATCAACTGAAATCTTTAAGAAAAGGAACAAAGCTGACCAACATGATAAAAAATATCTGTTCTACATATCTTTCATTGACAAGGAAGTTTCTCCTCAACGGCGAAATGTTACAATGCTGAATCTATAGAAAAGAAATTCCTTTGTGCTGCTCAGTCAATGGAAACAGAGGCGGATATCAAAAGAGACTTTTATTTAAGGATTATACGACGTCTAATGAAGCGCAGTTCATCGAAAATATGGCTGACAGGCCAACAAGAAGAGTCGTGGCGGGAAGACTGTCAATACAGCTTACAAATAAAAAAAAATCTAGAGGTACAGCGATGAGATGAATAACAAGAAAACTTGGAAGAAAGAGACAGACAGACAGGAAAAGAAACCAAACTGCGATAAAGAGAGAGAAGGGGGATAGGTTACCAATATATAAGAGTTTATTTCAATTGTTGAAATTGTGTGTGATCTTTTAAGAAGTTTGATATAACATACCAAATGCCAGGTATGTAACAATTATTGTCACAAATTTACTAGGTCAAGTCAGAGAAGTACAAGATTATTTAGTCCGAGTATTATATGATCAACATTTGACAATGTCATTTGTGACAAATGCGCATCTTGAAAAGGCAAGGACAGATAAATAAATAGGAAGGTTCAAGGAGAGACAAAAATAATATTTTTTACATATTTACATGAAGGATTATCATTGTTACGTGCCTTGCTCGCAACATTTCGGCCATTGTAATTTCTGGCCTTCTTCAGTTGGAATTTTGAACCGAACACTTTACAACACCAAACAACAAAAGTCGATTGTTCTCAGTCCGCATTCCATGCTTAAGGGAGATAACTCGTATCAGTTAATAGTAACCAGCGATATTCGTCTTTGATCATTTCTTCCACTGAAACAATGTTCTTGACCTTTCAGCTCTACCAGACGCAAGAATTAATATAGCAGGAAACCAGATATGTTTAATCAGTACTTTATTCCACTCGTCTATGTTTCTCGCGAGCAATCCAGTGGTGTTTAAACCTAATGTCTGTACTCAAGTAATAAAATTTAATTGTCCTTTTATTCTAAATTAAAATTGTTCAGATGATGTTCATATCTCAGTTAGGTTTGCTGCATACTTTTTCTGGAAGTCAGGTAGGGTGAAGTTGGAGACACTGGCACACAGAACAAAAGCAAAATAGACGAAATAGAATTAACTGACACGAACTATATCCCCTAAGCATAGAAAGCGAAATGAGATCACTCCACCCTCGTAAAAAGGTTCGGTTCAATATTCTGAGAAGATTACCAAACACAACGAGGAAGGGCGGGGGATGCAACTGCTGAAACGTCGTGAGTACGAAATGGAAAAGGAGTATGCTGGTTCGAAATGAAAGACATATTTTTGAATTGTTTCTGTTGAGAATCAATAGTAAAGAATTCTGTTAGATTTGTGTCGCCTCATGGTGACACTGATTTCAAAGAGAAATTCGCAAGAAATACGAAGACACAATGTCATTTTTTATATTCATTCTATTACTGTCGGTTGAAATTTATAAAATTGTTCTCTTAAAAGAAATTTTCAGGAAAATACGTTTCTTAAGTCCAATAGCTGTTATCGCTCTTTCCGATTTTGATGGCGGTTTTCTTCCTAATCTTTTGTTTGAAGTAGTGTGGAAGAGCAACATCTTCATTATGTCATTGGTTTGCTTTTCGAGTTACATGTGCTATCCACTTCAGCTGTTTTACGCTCGCAGTAATGACATGGTTTAAACAAATTAGAGTTAAAGGTTATTATTATTTTGGGGGTGGGGGGTATTTTTTTTGTTTTTTGGGTTTTTTTTTTAATCATGGTGAATTAAGATGGCTACAGTAAATATCTCGTTTAGTATCATTTTATTTATTTATTTATTTTTTTTTTGTTGTTTTGGTTTTGAGGGTTTTTTTTGGTTTTGAGGGGGGTTCATCATGGTGAATTAAGATGGCTACAGTAAATATCTCGTTTAGTATCATTTTTATTTGTCCGTTGCCGGGCCATAAGCATTGGGGCGTGTTAGCTAGAAACTGATGCATACTTATTTTCTGTTCATGAATTGGCGTAAAGGGGAATAATCATGGCCGGGGGTCGAGAGACTTTTTTTTTTAAATTTAAAAGATGAGTCAGCGAAGACGACTTGCGAGTAACAATTAAATATTTTTCGATAAAAAAAGCAAGAAATAATAATAATAATAATAATAATAATAATAATAATAATAATAACAAATAACTTGATTATTTACATTATTCGGACTATTGTCCTCATCTTTATCGCCATGTTTATCACAACGTTTCGGCCGTTGTACGCTCCGGCCTTCTTCAGGTGGTTGGAATGTCGAACTGAACTCTTTATTTCACTCATTGGGGTAGACTGTTCTAGTTCCACATGCCATGTCTAATGGATGTCAGTTAACGCTGTAAATAGTGTACATTATACCTCATCTCAGAAATATAGACATATAACTTGATTTTGCACCTCTTATGGCTTTTATGGCTTCTGAGATATTTGATTGCTACTATTAACTTGTACATGTTTTTTTCTTGGGGAATTAAGATGGTGGTTGTCTAATCGTAAGTTAGCTGTGGTACAAAGCCGAAATTATGGGGCACCCAGTGAGAATCTAATTCAATATTCAGTCGTAATTGATTTATCGAGACAAGCTTGCAAGCCATTATAACACGTCGAAGTAGTGTGGCATAAGGCCGAAAATGTGGAGCTTCTAGTGAAGATCGAATTCATTACTCAGTCATAATTGATCCAACGAGACAAGTTTGCTAACCATTACAGCACGTCGAAGTGCTCGTTAGTGAATTAAAATGGACGACAGTAAATACCACTTAAGGTCTGTCAGTTGCCTGACCATAATCATTTGGGTATGTCCTCCAAGGGCTGACACACTGTGCATCTCTGTTCATGAGCGGGAGTAGAGAGGGAGCACTATGACAGGGTGTCGAGGGGGTTGTTCGTTTTAAGTTGAAGGATGAGGCAACCAAGACGAATTGGGAGCCATATCTACATCCTTGGGTACATCCTCAAGTGGTTACTGACAAAGGTTTTTCACCTACCCGGTTATACCCTGCTAGTATGATGTTATGCATATTTGGCTGTGATCAGTGTACCCGAGATACTCTTATGAGATTAGTTATCATTGTGGATTTTATATTTGTACTCCAACGTCAATTCTCTAACGGTTCTAATTTTATTTCAGCGTATGTAACGAAAATATAAATTATAAAACTTATGCATATAAATAACTGTTGTGGTGTCCTCCCTCTAAAGACTCTATGTTGGATTCTTCCGCCTACTATAAAATTAGTAGGAGAGAAGGCCTTGGGGGGAAAAGTCGAATAGATTGAACGCTGGGTTAACCGACACACACTCACTAGTCGTATAATACTCTTCTGTTGTACTTACTGTTTAATATATGATATATCTGCAACACTTTATTTCTTTAACCATTTACTTGGTCACAACAATAACAATATATAAAAATATATATATATAAACAATTTAAAGAAACTCGAAAATTAATTTGAATTTATTTGAACTTTCCTGTTTATGTTATATTAAAGAAAACTATAAATATATTATAGTAACGAATTTATTTTTTAATTATTTTTTTTATCTTACATGCATTAACGTTAAGAGTTATTTTATATTTTTCTTTAAAATGTAAATGATAAAATATTGTTCAGTGTCACTAATAAAACACGTTTTACTAGAAAGGATAAAATGGAAACATTACAATTATTACAGGAACTAACGAGGCCCCATTCCGCATTGATAATCGCGCGATATACCAAGGATTTTCGGGCTTAAGGGCGAAATCAATCTGAGGTTGAAAGATGTTCACTCGAACAGTTTTCCGTCATAATGAGAATGGACACCGTCAGTTGGTGATTTCGAATGACAGTCCACCTCAACCAACACCGACGCCTTATAACCAGGGGAAATAAGAAGACAAGATTTAATTGGACGAGATTATAGGGAAGTTATGCGACCAGACTACTGCGATGGACACAAAAGAATGGCTTAATCAGTACTGCTTACCTAACTTGAAAACGATTTCTATAACAGGTGAAGAAAAACTTTCATTTAGCTTAGATCGCAGGTGAAATACTTGACTAATGGTTGTATCAAGCTGTAAATAAAAATAAGCAATTTATAATTGTATTTGTCTCTACAGTATACCGTATACAAAAAACTTCAAAGTACATTGTTAGCAATGTAAAGGATAGATCAAAGGGAAGATTTCCGAACAGCGGAGGAAATATTGAAACTGATAAGTTAACATCAAAAGTAATATTATTAAAGAAATACTCTTAACTGTTTCCAAGATCACTGAGCTCGAAGAAATCGTTAAAACTAAACTAAATAATGAATTAGAATTAACAAATATTAGAACTAAAGATGCAGGAAGTGTAAAAAAATATATTTATATTGTGAATTCTGATGAAAACGAAAGTTGTGAATAAACGTAAACAACGTACAATAAAGAGGATATTTCTTTAAGCATTTCACCCCAAGCAAGGCGGGAGTGCCACTAGCACACAAAGGGTTACAGAAGGTGAGAGCAAGAGAAAAGAGAGGTATTTGAGGAAAGGATAAAGAGAAGGACAGCGATCAAGATCAAGGAATCAGAAGATGTCGATTGACATTACATTTGAATATTTGACGATTATAGCTGCCAGGGACCAAGTAAGAGGAAAGAAGTTCCAGTGTCGGGAAGTGCGAGATAAGAACCTATTGGAGTAGAAGAGACGGCTACATTTAACCTAATTCGACAGTGAAAGGGTGGGACCGATATGCCAACCTAGTAGCACGCTTAAATTCATGCAGTTTGATTACCAGTGAAAGTAACTCATCGGAACAGTTGCCATGAAAATATTTGTAAAAAAAGACAGACGGAAGTCACAGCACGTCTGTGAGAAAGTGACTGTAGACGAGATGCCAGATCAGGACCTAGCACACTGCATATCCGTCTCTGGATTTGGCCGAGGAAGTTGAGATGAACAGCGGGGGCACCAGACCAGATATGGCAACAGTATTCGATGCAGGGACGAATGGTTGATGGTATATTTCATTGAACAAAATACATGAGAGAAAAACGAAAGGTTTTATTAGAATAGAATAATGCTAATAAGCGCTCGGCTGGAGCGAAGAGTATAGACGGCGCCATGACAAAGTAGCCCTCAAGATAAATCGAGGACTACAAACAAAAGAGGAAAAAATGGAGGGGGAATACGAAACAATTAACAAAGAAAATAAAAAATAAAAATAGTAAATTCTTTGATAAACCAGTATCTCTGGAAAATTAGAAATTAAATTAATGAAGCCAAACAGCAGAGACAATATCAAAAGGTGGAGAAGAGCGGAAAACCACAATAATATAATACAAGCAAACCTACCACAGAAAAAAATGTTCTGCTCTCAAAAAACATTTTGAATCCCATTTCAACCCTGATCAGACTAAACGTAAGATGACCGCAGAAATAGAACATAAAGCAGTATTCATCCAACCATTACAAAGTACGTCTTCAAACATAAACAATAATGAACCTAGTGATGAGGGAATTAAGAAAGCTATAAAAAAAATAAATAATAAAGCATCACTCGACATTGAAAAATTATTTTAAAATAAATGATTTTCTCCCTGAATTCAATAACAGGTTCCTCCTATTTTGTGCAAGAAGTCTGGAATCAGAAACGCATTCCCAAAAAGTGAGGTTTATCACGCATTAATGCATTATGGTAAGAGAAAGGTAACTCTCAAAACCCTCGTACATACAGAGGTATCTCAATTGGATCCATCATAGTGAAAGTATTAAAGTTTTATATTAACGAGGCTCTCATCGTTTTATTAAAGTCAACCCAGTTTGCTTTTCGTTCTGGTAAAGGATGCAATGATGGCATATATGTCATCAAAAAACTCCAAGAAATTGCTTACCTCCCTAATAGGAAACTGAACACTTGGTGGGAGTGCACAGGTGACAGTGCTGCTTGGAACAGCTCATGTGTTTAGAGAAATATTTTGTTTCTCTAAGTTGCGAGAAAGAGCTGGGATATAACAATCATCACCCAGTTGAAATATCTCAGAGAGGATATAAAATCAAATTATTATTATTATTATTATTATTATTGTTTCATTTCCTTTGATTTCTGATGTGTACTCCTTTCTTTCCGTATCCCGACCAGCGACCTAAGGTCAGAAATGGCATCATGACATTTTCCAGTGAGCAATTAAAACAAAAAACAAAACAAAAAAAAACATATTTTACATAGATAAAGCCCTTCGTAAGGTGTGGGCTCTACTCGTGAGAACATTGTTTTGCATTTCTTTAAGGCATGAGCTACCAGGACTCCCTTCAGTGAGTCTATTGGAATCTTTTCCAGCCAATCCTAGGGCTCCAGCTACAAAAGAAATTGTTGATGTTCTCATGTGCCACATTTTTGAGATTTCGATTTCATTATTATTATTATTATTATTATTATTATTATTATTATTATTATTCGGAGCATCTGATGTTGGTTGCGAGGAAAAAGTTAATTTTCATGTGACCACTCGCGACTTAAAAAAATAAACCGATCATTTCTTCATTTTACAAATGTCCTAACGGTTCCCAGTTGGTAAGCTTTTTGTAATGACTCTGTTCCCAAATCACGATTCAAGCTTACTGCCACATCACGCAAGAAACACCGCTTCCCGTACTATTACCGAAGTTATGCAACATTGAGCCTGGTCATTATCTAAGTGGGTGACCGTTTTGGAATACCAAGTGGTGTAAGCTTGAGTGTGCGTGTGGTTTAGTGGATAACGGCTCAGAATTGTAAATCGGAGAGCCGAGGCCCAATTCCCGTTGGGTTTACATTATTTACATTATTCGGACTATTGTTCTCATCGTTGTCGCCATATTTATTACAATTGTACCATGTGTCCTTGAAGACCCATGGCACAGTGGATAAAGGCGTTAGTTAGATCCAGTGACAGTACACAAAGAGTGTGAGTTCAATACCTAGTTAAGGCAGTGGAGAACTTTCAGAGGGAAATTAACAGGAGATAACTGATAACTAACATCCATTAAACATGGGACGTGGAACTAGAACAGTCTATCCCAGTGAGCGAAATAAAAGGTTCAGTTCGACATTCCAACCACCTGAAGAAGGCCAGAGCGTACAATTTCTGAAACGTTGTAATAAATATGGCGACAAAGATGAAGAAATAAAATTAATGCAAAAGGTGGTTGCCCCTACAAGAACGCGACACTTAAGGTTTAAACTTAATTTAAAGAAATGAAAAACCGTTCTTGAAACTTTTATTTTAGCTTTAATTTCAAGTTAATAGATTAAATTTAATATTTCCAATAAGCAATGCTGTATTTCAAAACTAAATTGACTAGAGGTATTTTTTGTTTTGAAATATCTAAAAAAAACTCGCTGATTTTAGTGCTATTTTAGCCATGTTTCTTCGCAATGTAATAATTTTATTAAAAAAATCTTTCAAAAATAAAATATACTTTTTTGAAACTTTATTTGATGAATATTAGCTGATTTAAAGTTTAATTAATCTGATTTGAAACAAATATTACTTACTTTTAGTTTAAAATATCGTAGAAATACTAATTTAACACAGAAATAGGTGTTTATTTAAGGTGTTGACAGGTCGACAGCTTGATTGACAGACGGAATTTTATCTATTTTTACTATAGTGGACATATCTCTAAGAATTACTTGAGGAATATAACGTGAACGCCTTTTTATATAACTTTTAAATACCCAGTAAACTTGAAAGTTTAAGAATATATTCTTTGTAATGTAATGTTTTATTGAATTTTAGGTACTTTCGTTCTAAATTTACTCTAGTTGTCGCGCTTATTTTCTGATAATGTCGTGAATGGTCGACCGCATTTACAAAAATCGGTACGTTTATACGTACAGAAAAAAAAATCAAAATTCTTAAAATATTGGGCTCAGTGAATAGTAATAAGCTTATCCATTTATGATTAGTAGATATAGTTTTTACTTAATAACAATATACCGTAACCGATACAAATTAATACAACATTTTAAAAGTTTAAAAACTTCATACATTATGTTTTTTAAAAAAATGAAAACAATTCTTGTAAAAATTCATTTTTGTTAACTGGAATGTCCTGTTTCACAACAAAAAAATTGATAATGCAGTGTAACCCGGATATAAGAGAGTTGTCGGGACCGCAGAAGAAGTATCTTATATCCGGGTTTCTCTTATATGAGGGTTTGGTCTATTTTGTTTTATTAACACAGGCTCTAATTTGGGACCAGAGAAAATCTCTCTTATATCCGGGTCTCTTATATCCGGGTTACACTGTATAAATTCTCAAAAAAGTTCTGAGTATAACTGATACAAATATTAAACGTCACAAATGGAAATTTCATAAAATTAAATAAGTCGGTGTAGGGATGTAAAACAAATAATTTTAGCAAAATTTCCTAAAAAAAAAAAAAGAAACATTTCTAAAATAATTGAATTCATTTGTGAATAAGTCCTGAAAGTTTCATTAAAATCCGACAATTATTTGAGTTTTGTAAGAATTTCCAAATCAATGTTTTTCACATCAAAAAAAAAATGCTAAAATTTCCCATATTTATCTTTGGTCCTCCACAGTCGTAAAAAAAATATATTTTTAAACAAAATTTCGAACATTCTAAAAAGAACAAAACATTAAATAATCAAAAAATCCTTTAGTCTTTCCTCTTAATAATAACATAAAGATTTTGACGATAAAACTTAGTTTTTATCAAGCTTGGCCCATTTTTTTCATAACAGTATGCTCATTTTTTAGCGAATTTGTTGAGGTACCTATACAAAATGTTAATTTCCTGAAAGACGACGAAGACCCCTAAAGCTCTTTGGTGAAAAAGTTAAAATATTTTGGGAGCATAGAAGTTGCCTGAAATATGGTAGAATATTTTGAATCACAACGGTAAATATGTTATCCGATAAAGTTAATATAAAAAAATAATTATTTCATTTTGAAGAAACTTTTTCCTGATGTTGTTACGAAACATTATTTCATTATTCTTTATTTAGTTTTTATATTTACCAAACTTACCTTTGTACAGAATTTAAAAAAATAGCTTGCAAAAGGACCCCGGGGGCCTTTGCCCTGCTAATCTTCTAAGCGAGAAAAACTCAATTGAAAAAAAAAATCAGCATTTTCAATCATAGTTTTTATGCGGGCGCGAACACCGATATTGAATAGATGACTTTTTAGGAGGAACGTTAAATTGAGTTACTCTTCCTAACGGGTCAGAATGCAACTGCAGTCTAAAAGGAACATTTTCATTTTTGGTGAGTGGGGAAGAGAGATCGGAGAGTTTAGATATTAAGTCTGTTGCTTAGCAACAAGTAATAAAAGGAAGGTCTTGTTTACTTACGAGCTTATCAGTGAAGATAGAATTCCTTTGATCTTGCATGGATACAAAAAAGTACTTCCGTCCATTGCTAAGATGAAGAAGAGTCCCGTTTGTTATAAAAGCTATTGTTGACTGATTCCGGTGGAAACATGAAATGGCATAACGCACGGAAAAACAAATGAATTACGTCAATTCTATCATGTTTGTGCTAGCCAATTCCTTCTCGCACATGTATAAGGCTGTCATTCGTCCGTATACCGAATATTGCTACCACATCTGGTCTGCTGCTTCTGCTATGTGGAAATTCGTGACAAAATCCAGAGACAAATATGTAACGTTATCGGTCCTGACCTGGCAATTCGGCTTCACTCACTTCCCCAATAGCCGTATGGTAGCTTCTTTGTACTTTTTCTATAGATATTTTCCTGGCACTTATTCTGATGAGCTTTCCTCTTTTCTAACTCGACTTTATGAATTTTAGCGCCGTACAAGATTGGCAGATAGGTCTCAGCATTTCACTGTTGAAATTACTTGTTGTAAACATAAGTTCTATTGTAATCGCTTCTTCTTTCGCACTTCTCGCTTGTGGAAGTGCGGATTCCTGCTTTCCTGTCAACTAAAATCTTAAAAAAATTAAATGCAACGTCAATCGGCATCTTCTTTCTCCTTGAATCCTGACTTTTTTTTTTTACTGTCCTATCTGGGTTTTTTTTTAACTCTCAGTAACTCCTTGCATCTTAGTGGCTTTATTGCCTTGATTGGGTTGAAATGATAAAAAATGTTAATTTCAAAGTTGTTATGAAAGGAATGGCTCTGCTCCTGTGTTCAGTCACCATATATCTTGTTATGGTTTGTGACGAAGAAGAGTAATGACCATTTCAACAGACCCTTGCTCCTTAATTAATTTACCTTCCCAGACATCTCCTTCAAAACTGCCAACCTCGACAGCATCGTTCACGGATCTGGACTTATAAACATCTGGACTGAAAGAGATGCGTATAATTACAACTGCAAACAAATATACAGCGATTTTATTTTCCAAAGGTTATTTCATTTTTTAAATCGCCATTATCATTTTCTCGGGCTTTAAATTGATGTAGAAAATTAAAGTAAAAAGTCGTGTATACCTATAGTTGTGGATACCCCTATAGATGTCATAGTGCCAAAAAACAAGTTTATACCTTTTTCATCCTTCTATATTTCTGAGATATGATATTTTAAGTATTTACACTATTTACATCGTTCGAACAGTTGTCCTCATCTTTATTGCCATATTCACGATCGGTGTACGCTCCAGCCTCTTTCACTATCTATCTATATTCCTGATATGAGGTATTGTAATTAGTTACATTATTTACATTGTTCGGACTGATGTCCTCATTTTTATTATCATATTCACGACGCTTCGGCCGTTGTACGCACTGACCTTCTTCAGGATATATACGCAGGAATTTCGAACCGAATCCTGTATTTAGTCCACTGGGGTAGATTGTTCTAGTTGCCTTTTCTAGATATCTCAGTTTCAGTTATTTCCCTTTAGTAACTCAACTCACCAAGTTTTTGTTCACCTCTGCTGTGGCCAGGTATTGAACTCATAACTCTTTGGGTCAAATCACTGGATTAATTCAACCAATGCTTTTATTCATTGGAACATGTGTCCTTGCGGACAATCTACCCCAGTGGAATGGTTTGGTTCGAATTCCTAAATATAACACCTAAAGAAGGCCGGAGTGTACAACGGCCGAAGAGTTATAAATATGACAATAAAGTAAGAACAATGTAAACAATGTAAATTATTCTGTCTTGTATGAAAGTGATCTGGGTAATATATTCAATCATTGGCCTTTACAAGCGAATGCATGATTGAAAACTTATTTATATTCCCTGAAAATACCTCGAAAAATTTACCGTTGAGGTTTTCGTTCATGTTAAGTGCCATCGAAAAGACAAACGAAAATTTAAATAAATTATTGTTTTGTTAATGAATTTTTCAAAGAAGAAAATATAAATAATACTTAAGTCATTTAAAGGCAGTTCCGATAACTTGGACCAATTTTAAATGTGAATTAAATTTAAGCGTCTAAATATTTTTAACTTTTTCTTTCACATTTAATAACTTAAGTCTTTGGCAATTTCAACAATGGAAAATTGACAAACAACGTGTTAAAGTTATCGAAACCTATTGCAAAAATGGACGTTCAAACAGAAATGCAATGAGAAGTCCCCAGGTCTCATCATCTCTCAAAACAGCAAAGTCAATTGGCCACCACGATCGTGCGACTTGAAATCTTTAGATTTCTTCCTTTGGGGTCATCTCAAAAATAAAGTCTATATAGAATAATGCCTGCCCACATTATACCCATACCACTCTCGCTACTCAGTCGTTATTTCTGTAGAAAATATTCTGACGAGCGTCATTCCCTAGTTTCAAGGACACATGGCACAGTGGATAAAGGCGTTAGATCCAGTGACAGGACCCAAAGAGTGTGAGTTCAACACCTGGTTAAGTCGGTGGAGAACTTGGAGAGGGGAATTAAGAAGATATAACTGACATCCATTAGACATGGCACGTGGAACTAGAACAGTCTACCCAGTGAGCGAAATAAAGGGTTCAGTTCGACGTTCCAACCATCTGAAAAAGGCCGGTGCGTACAAAGGCCGAAACGTTGTGATAAACATGGCGACAAAGATGAGGACAATAGTCCGAATAATGTAAGTAGAATTTACTAAGTTGCTTTTCTCTTGTTAACTTCTTTACCAACAATGAAAATATAAATTTCTTACTATATTTAAAGCTGAAAATCACTTTTAATTTGTACAATGGCTGAATAACATATCTTCAATCATTCAATGGATAAGAAACATTTCGTGGTAGATTGAAATAATTTTGTTCGACAACATACGAAACCACTTAATGTGAATACAAACCAAGTAACATACATCAGCTTTCTTCTGTCATGTCCAACTCGTCCAGAAATGTCTCAGCTGTCATCTTCATATAACCGCTTGCCTAGATCGATGATTGCAAATGGCTTCAAGCCAATGAAAACTTTATATATCTCAAAGAAGACAACCTTTCATAACCCTATAGACTGGCGCTACACACTTGCAATCAAAGAAATTTGTCAAATAGTAAATGTCAAATCACTTGAAGACTTCAGACAGTAATAACAAAAAACTGATAACACACGTAACTAGAAGTGGAAATCAAGATGTTCACTTTCCACACAACTTTAAACAAAAGGTTAGGAAGGAAACTCCAATCAGTAGTAGGAAAAGCAGTAACAATTGGAGGGAGAAGACTATTTCTCAGAAAAAAAATGTTTTCAGAGAAACATTTTATAAATTTGTCTACATCTCTGAGATGAGATATTATGATTATTTACATTATTTACATTATTCGGACTGTTATCTTCATCTTCATTGCCATATTCACAACGTTTCGGCCGTTGTACGATCCGGCCTTCTTCATGTGACTGGAATTTCGAACCGAGCACTTTATTTCGTCCACGGGGGTAAATTGTTGTTACTGAGACATCCGGAAGAGGCTTGGTACGTGGAACTAGAACAATCTACCCCGGTGGACGAAATAAAGGGTTCAGTTCGAAATTCCAATCACCTGAAGAAGACCGGATCGTACAAGAGCCGAAACGTTGTGAATATGGCAATGAAGATGAAAATAGCAGTCCGAATAATGTAAATAATGTAAGTAATCATAATACCTCGTTTCAGAGATATAGATAGATGCTGAAGAATGCCGGGGCGTACAAGGGCCGAAACGTTGTGAATATGGCAATGAAGATGGAGATAACAGTCCTAATAATGTAATTAATTCAAGTGGTTTTTATAAATTTCAGCCGACTTCAACACTAAATGTTCGGTCAGTGAATGCCGAATGTTTCTCACATGGAAATGGCTATTCTCACCAAGTATAGACATCAGAGGCCATTTCTTTCTTATGACAATTAGAAACTTTTTTCCTCCAACTTTTTAACTTCTTACAGACAACTGCATGATTGTGGTGTCTTGTTGTGGTTTCTATAGTAAACTAATTTTTACGAGATTAGATTAATAGTCTCACGCTCAACCTCTTAAATGACATTCAACAAGTTGAGGAGACAGGTTGAATAAATAGTTCACTGGCCATATCCTGCGACTACCTGACAGATGGCCAGCCAAAGGTACTCTAAACTGGATAACTCCAATGCTGCAAAAGATCAAGATGCCGTCATAAAATGATATGGCGCACTACAGTTAAAGAAGTGAGGAAAAAAAAAAACGAAATGATTCCAGGCCCCGCAGCTTGCCCCAATATCGATCTAAACGGAAGAACCTTCACCTTGTGGCCTTTGCGGTGCGGCGGCGGCTGGGGGAACGAGTTATTAAGTCAAGGGATAACTGCATGGTTAGGTAAATAAACTTTACGCATCAAGTAACCCAGAATCAGGCAGCGGCATTTAAGTTTCTCATCATCTGGATTCAATCTTTTGTAGTTTTAAGCTAAACACAGGCTCTTGAATAAGTCTCATGTATCTATATATAAAATTCTGTGACTTTCGTTCGTCCGTCCGTCACACCCTCTAAAATAGCCATATATTGACCGATCGAAGCCAAATTTTGGGGAAAAGCGGAACAGTTAAGTGGGTACAAACAGACTGTTTATATTTATACAAGCTATATGCTGGATTTTAAGCACTATTACCATATAAATATAACTTACTTTATATATGTATATACATATACACACACACACACACACACACACACACACACACACACACATATATATATATATATATATATATATATATATATATATATATATATATATAGGGAAAAAGTTATATAATTGTTCCAACGAGAGAAAAATGTATATATATATAAAAAAAGAGAGAAATCGCAGACTTTTTGGTTATAAAGTGGATTTCTTTTACTGTATGTAGTATATTTTATTCTTAACATATTTGCTACACGTGTTTTCGGTCTCGTAACCTTCTTCATTAAAGGAATCAATTTTTAAAGAATAAGATTCCCTTATGTTTTTTAATATTTAATTGTTCATTTTCTGTATTTGTAGTAAGTCTTGATCTAATTTTTGTGACTTTTGGCAAAAGTGACTTTCTGCCTAAGTGGTAATAAAGTCATTAGGTTTGGTCTTGGTGGTGGCGATGACTGGTGTGTTGATGATAGATGCCCACCCTATCCACACATCACCCCTGTGACTGTCAAATCCGTTTCCATTTCTGTGTATCGTGTGTGCGTGTGAGGGTGCGTGTCCCCGCTAGCTTGCGCATGAATTAGTATACACACATATGCACATACATACATTCATATATAAATATATATATATATATATATATATATATATATTAATTAATTAATGCATGTTTCATTAAATAATATAGACAAGTTTTGTCTATTTTAAGTAAGTTCCTTTCATATTGTCTGATAAGTTTAATCACATTATCGTTGAAGGACGATAGGAAAACACCATATTGGTGCCCGCGTACTCAATTCCGGAAAATCCTTGTTGACAACATATGAGGAAAACAATAAACAAAAATTAAAAATCCTTGAAGCTATATACATAAAACAATTGAAACCTAACCTGAACAAAATAAACTATGAAATCTCCACAAATATTCTTAAATGTCTATAATTTATGACAGAAGCCATTGGTTTATACCAACGGCTTCCCATACTTAATACTTTTCACTCTCGCGTGGTCATGGGTGACGTCACGAGCTGCGACGCGATTTTCGCTTCTTTGTCTCGTGAATACGAGTTTGTCGTTACTTTGAGCTTATTCAAGCGGAAAGGGCGGACTATTGTTGTAGTTTCGTCTGTGTGTTGTGTGATTTATTGAAATTGTCATCTTTGATAATGGCTTATGTAAGCCGAAAGCTTAGATTGGATTTAAACATGTGTCAATATGGTGTTTTCCTTTCGTCTTTCAACGATAATGTGATTAAGCTTATCAGACAATACGAAAGGAACCTACTTAAAATAAATAGAGAAAACTTGTCTATATTATTTAATGAAACACGCATTAATGAAAAATTGCTGCCGAAATATACACAATATATATATATATATATATATATATATATATATATATATATATATATATATATATAGTTGTATATTTAGGCAGCAATACTTCTTTTATGCAAGTTTCATAAAAACACGACAGACAAGGTATTACGGTTAAGTTTTTTATTTAATTTTTCTTGTGTGCGAACAAGAGCTTTCTTTGCTGGACAATGGGTGTGTAAGAACTGTCCAAATGTTTTATTTTTCCGAGCGCTTTCGGCTATACCTTTAGCCATTATGAAGGATGATTTGATTTTTCAGCTTAATTGAGTGTGTGCATTATGTATATGTCTTAGTGTGTCGTAGTGGTGTTTTAATTTCCAAATACGGTTAGCACGTTGTGGCTTTGTTCGTAGTCTTGTTCGTACACAAGAAAAATTAAATAAAAACTTAACCGTAGTACCTTGTCTGTCGTTTTTAATGAAACTTGCATATATATATATATATATATATATATATATATATATATATATATACACACACAAACACGCGCATCCACTCACAAACATACACACATATACAAATATACACATTATTCCTGTGTGGTGTAGGGCTCGCGTGTGTGCCCATGAAAAGTCTATCTGTTTTTAATAGTGTGTGTATATATATATATATATATATATATATATATATATATATATATATATATATATATATATGTTCTCCATGGATACCTGTTCTCTAGTGCGTACGTGTATGCATGTATATATGTATGTATGCATGTATGTATGTAGATATATCTATCTATCTATATATATATATATATATATATATATATATATATATATATATATTTGGCATCCACAGACAGACTGTTTCGCTGTTTCACTGCTCATCAGTGTGGCTAGATGTCCGATTGCCTCTTGCTAGGATCGAAATCCGACTGAATTTGCGTCAGTCGGAACTTCTCTCACTAAGCCGTCGGCGCACGGCAGGAATGAAGGTGAATTTTAGCGTGTTTATTTTTAGATTTAGATAAACACACAGTGACTGACAGTGACTCAATTCTGCCGAAGAGTCGTGCAATATTAGCTTAAATAGTCACTGTTTACAAATTCACACCTCAAACTAGAGAGCTCAACCGAAATAAATTTTTCAAGAGCCAATAAAAAATGAACAAAATATTCCTGGTCTGTAGTATCTGTGCGTGCACATATATATATATATATATATATATATATATATATATATATATATATATATATATATATATATATATATATGCACGCACAGATACTACAGACCAGGAATATTTTGTTAATTTTTTATATAGTTTCTCTTATTTTCATACAAGTCAACGAATGGCTGGTTTAAGCTTCTAATGCTTATAAACTAGACATACGGATGGAATGACTCTCGATTTGTTTTAGGGACGCGGGCAGACCAACCATAATTCTAAGATTGGCACAATAGACTTTTAGCGTTTCCACTTTATTTTATCTGTCTTTTACTAAAATAAGGGACATAACCCACAATATTATGGACAAGTATTTTCTTAAACTTGTACTTTAAATTTGACTAATTAATAAATCCTGATCTTGTTTGACCTCCATTTTTTTTTCATTCGTGAAAACTTTATATTTTGGATTGCATTACTAATTGATGGCGGATTTGTGTACGTAAGCAATAAATAATGATGTCTGCGTGACTGCTT
>OZ038496.1:100169998-100242498 GCA_964036315.1 Acanthosepion esculentum
AAAATAGAAATGACTGTAGAGTCTAGCTATTTCAACGTTATAACGGTGAGACCGAATTGCCACTCGAGTAGCACGATTAAATCCATGCAGTCGAGGCACTAAACAGCTCATCAAAACAAATCTCCATGAAAATATTTGCAGAAAAGACAGAGGGGATCCACTTCACGATGGTGAGAAAGTGACTGATGTCGAGATGTCAGGCCAGGATTCATTACATTACAAACCCTTCTTTGAATTTTGTCAAGAATTTTAAGATATATTGGAACGGCACCAGATCAGATATGATAGCAGTATCCAATTCAAGGCCGAATGGTAGATTTATAAATTTGCGAGATGAATTTTGACGAGAAGAATTGTCTGACATGACACATTGAAACAACTTTCGTAGCTGACAACCAAAGAATTGATTTAATATAATCTGTTCACTTCATGTCGGCGGAGAACGTGAGTCCAAGAAGGTGCAAAATTTTGCCCTCCTAGAATTTAGTAGCATCCATGCGGGGAGTAGGCAGAATATGTTTTCTGTAGGGATTAAATGAAAGCAATTTTATTTTGGAGGTATTAAAATTTACAAACCATTTCTTGCCCCTGGAGGTCCTTTTTCGAGAGCAATTACCACTTTTACTTTGTCAGATCTGTCAGATATGCTACTAAGACAGGAATAGATATTGGTGTCATTTGCATAGATCCCTACTTGGGAACTAGAAGCGCTTCCATTCAACACCACCTTCATTACACAATTTGTTAGGAAAGATTGGGTTAGCCCCAAATTTCGTTCAGGCACCCCGTAACCCTTGAGCTTGTGGAGAAGACCAGCATGCCAAAAACTGTCGAACTCTTTTGACACATCGAGGACCACAGCACAAGCTTTGCTGTTCTTATCTAAAACTTGATAGCCAAATTCAGTAATGGCTGTCAGTACATAGGCGATAGACCTGGAGAAACGGAAACCATATTGTTTATTTGAAAGGAAGTCCTGTGAAGTAAGATGTTTAACAAATTCTGCGTTGATTAGATCTTCTCGTACTTTGCCAAAAAGTGGGAAAAGACAAATAGAGCGATAATTCCAGGAGTAAAACGGATTAAGCGGCAATAAAAAGTTAGGAATGCTTTCAAATCGATATTGATTAATTTTTTAAATTGTTTTGTTAGGTATTTTTCTCTATATAAAGGTGCCTTCGTTTCAGAGTCGCACATTCCGTCTATTGTTAACACACTTCCAAGATATTAAAATTGTTGCACTTGTTTGATTTTGTTATCTCCAATTTGTAATTTGCATGTTGTGCTCTTCCTTTTACTAGCAACAATGCATTCAGTCTTCTTCAAGTTTATTCCTTTCTTCTCGCTTTCCTTCCCTACCCTCTCGAGGATTTCTTGTAGTTTCCATTCTGTGTCTGCTATCAACACTGTCATCTGAATTTCTTATGTTATGCTGAATAGAGATATTCCTCTCTCACTATTAACTTGAGAAATTCAAGATGAGAACTTAATTTGAATTATTTTTAAATAATAATAATAAGACTATTTAGAATGAATATATTGGCGGACTCTTCCACGACAAATAAAACAACCGGCAATACACAGAATTACCAATGGGCCTGAAATTCTAAAAACCGAAGTAGAAGCTGCATTGCCCTAATTGAACAGAGACAACCATCTTAATGTTAAGTAAAAGTGTTTATTTTGTCTTCATTTACTCTAAAACTTCTATGGTATTCTCAGCATCCTTCTGTAGAACCATATTTCTGTTACTTCAAGTCTCTTCCTCATCTGTGAAGAGAGTGTCTAGCATTCATTACCATATAGGTAATGATATTAAATAAGAGTTCAGTACTTGTTTCTTTGTTTCTAATAAGATTTTTCTGTTTCTTAATATTGTGCTTAGCTTTTGGAAGACATCTTTTGTTATGCCAATGCCTCTTCAGTTTTCAGTGTTGCACTTACCATCCTTTGTTAAAACACTTCCCAGATATTTAGATTGTTGTACTTGTATCTTCAACTTGTAATTTGCATTCTGGGCTCTTCCTTTTACTAACAACCATGCATTCAGTCTTCTTGGTGTTTAGTCCTTTCTTCTTGCTTTCCTTGCCTACCTTCTCTAGGATTTCTTGTAGTTTCCATTCTGTGTCTGCTATCAACACTCTGTCATCTGAATTTCTTATGTTGTTAAGATTGTGGCCGCCATTAATGAACCCTGGTAGCACTTCTAATTCTCTCAGAATCGCCTCACTCAATAGGTTGATTAAGCCCATTGAGGAGACCTATTATTTGCTGAATTCATTTTCTATCCGGAGGCAGTCGGCTTGTTATCAGTACAAGTTCTTCCCAAATAAGTTAAGTTTCCTAATCCGTTCCAACAACCGTTTCAAAAAACAATTTCACTTTAATGATGTTAATACTTACGATTTGTTATTGGTTATTTCTGTGGATCGGCATGTTTCATTTTCAACTGAATTTAAAACAAAATAGTGTTTATGTCTAAAGAGCATCAGGACTGACGGGTATGTAACGGTATTTTGCTAGCGGTATTATTTTCTGGCCTTCAAGAAATTCATTCAGGGAATGCTCATTTCATTTGTTTCCTTTTATTATTTTTAGAAATAAATTTTGTTTTTATTTATTTCTATGTTTGTGCACTATTAAATTACAACTTAAAACTAATAGAGTTTTAGTATCTACTGCTTTATACAGTAATTCACCGAGCCTAGTATAATACTTAACAGGAGTGCGTACCCACTATCGAGATTCGAACCCGGATCGTTTCGATACAACGCAAGCATCATAGCAACTGCACCAATGGGCCTCGGTGACGAAGAAACTGACTAGACTCGATATAGCGCCGCTACTATAAAATTCCGTGGTGATACTCATCCAAGTATTCATAAACCAACGGATTATGCCCCCAAGAGCCACGTCTTCCCTTTCTCTTTAGCCGCTTCATTGCAGAGCATTCGCTGGCTTAAGCAAGGATATACAAGTGATAGAATTTTGAGGAATTAGAATAACCAATATAAAAATTCATCGAACCTAGAAGTATCTGGAGTGAAAGCATCGAGTATATTGATTTTCTTTTTCATCATCGAGGCCCGTTGGTACAGTTGGTATGACGCTTGCATTGTATCGAAACGGACCGAGTTCAGTAGTGGATGCGTACTGCTGATGAGTCCCAAATAGGACGAAACGGCCATCCAGAGCTTACTGCATTCTGTTGAATATTCTTCTAGGCTCAATGAATTACTTTACTGATTATTCTAATTCTTCAAAATTCTATCATATATATATATATATATATATATATATATATATATATATATATATATATATATATATATATATTCTGTTCATACGTTATTTTCATAGATACAATTTATTTAAGTAAAAGAACTGTTTTTAATTAAACAGCATTAATTACATTTATCAGCCTTAATTTTCGAGAGAAATTCCGTAGAAAATATGCGTTCTCCGGTAGGAATCGAATCTGCTTTCCTTTATAAACAACAATTCGGACTTTGCTAGCCACATACTTCTCTGTAGCTGAATGGTACAGCGCGTCAGGTCAAATGACTGATTGCGTATAGAAATACAGGTTCGATTCCTGTTGGAGAACACATATTTTCTACGAAAATTATCGAACATTCAGACCGGTAAATGTAATTAATACTGTTTAATTAAAAACAGAGTATTTATTTAAATAAATTGTATCTATAAAATAACGTATAAACAGGAAATTTTTATATAGTGGTCGGACTTAATCCATTTCATAATTAAAATATATATATATATATATTTCTCTCTTGTCTTTTTAATCTCTCTATCTTTATTTTACTGCATGTTAGTATTTCTAGCCGCCCCAACTGTTCTCTTAGCTTTTGAATCTCTCTCTCTAACTCTCACTCTCACTCTCTCTGTCTTTCTGTCTGTCTGTCTGTCTGTCTCTCTCTCTCTCTCTCTCTCTCTCTCTCTCTCTCTGTCTCTATATTTCTCTCCTATGGTTCCAGCGTCTCTGTTGCACACTCGCGCGCGCGCACACACACACACACACACACACTCTCTCTATCTCTCTCTCTCTCTCTCTCTCTCTCTCTCTCTCTGTTACTCTATGTCTTTCACTCCCTCTCTCGATCTTTCGGTTCCAACGTTTCTCTTGCACCCTAAATATATTTTCCCATAACACCTTCAACTACAGCATATCCCCAATTCTTTAGCGCCCCATTCAAAAGCCGTTGTTCAGTCTATCTTTTACCCTCTTGTTCCACCAACTTACGATTCTAGCCGTTTAGAAAGCAAAAGTCTGCTTAATTATTTCCCGTTGGCCAATTTCGGACCAGAAGCCAAATCTATACAAACGCGCGGAATATATCCGACACTTTATTTGTTGCCATTCGAGATTCTTTTGTTGTTTTGTCTGCAATCGTGTTTCGGCAGAGAAAGGTTCCAAAAATACGACATAAATGCGCATGCGTTCGTAGCTGTGTATGCAGAGGACAACAAGTGGGACAGGTAGAAAGGGATATATGTCTTATTATGTGTGTCTTATTATGTGTGTCAGACAGACCGTGGGCGTGTGGAAGTGTGTCTTTATCCGAGGGAAAACAGAAGTGAACACAAAGAACAAAAAACAAATGAGAGTGAGTGAGCACAAGAAAGAGAGAGTGAGAAGTAGACAATGCTAGAGAGAGGATGTGAGAGAGAATTTGTATGCGTTGGGGGTGGGGCGTGGTTTCAGCTTTTTTCATACACAATTGCAGACACACAATTCCTAACATATTTACATCGGCCAATATTAATTAAGACTACTCACTTTTCATCTCTCTCTCTCTCTCTCGCTCTCACACACTCTCTCGCTCTCTCTCCCTCTCTCTCTCCCTCTCCACCCATTTCTTTCCTTCTTTCTTTCTACTTTCTGTTATTTTCTATTCTTTACATCTCTTTCTCTCTTTTTGTCTCTTAACTTCCTCTTTCGATTTTTCTTTTTATCACTCTTTTCTTTTACCTCTTCTTCGTTTTCTTTCTTACTATCACTCTATTCTTCTCTATATATTTCTCTTCTCTTTCAGTGCCTCTCCCCCCACTCTTTCCAAATCTCTCACTCACTTCCACCCTTTTCTTCTTTAGCTCTATTTCTATCGACCTATATCTTTCCACTTTTTTCTTCACGTCTCTCTCCTTCACTTGTAAATATTTTTCTCGCCCTTTATATTTCTTTGTGGGCGTTGGAAAGAAAGGTCACAAAAACAGGAGCTGTTATTATTATTATTATTATTATTATTATTATTATTTTATTCTTCAATATTCGATATTAGATTTTTGCGTCGTATCCAATGTTGTTAAAAGCGAAATATGCCGTCTCTTATGTAATTTAGAAATCATAAAAAACATTAAAAATATCACCAAAAATATTCATTTTGTTAGCTAATATCCACAAGTATCATGAGGTTTCTCTGCGCCCCCGTTATTAAATTAGGTTTCAGTCTCCTTTCTAACTTTTGTTCTAGCTTCTTCTTTTTTTGTTTTTCTCTTCTTTATTGTTATTCCAGCCATAGAAGGCGACTGCCATTTTCTTTTTTTCAGTGGCGGTAAACAAAAGTCTATATTCTGAAATATCTTATTTACAACGCACTCACAAGAACCAGAGAATAATAAATCAGGACATATATTTCGGTTTGCATATAAAAAGGAATTCTCCACAACGGAATAAGATCATAAACTAAATACCACCACGGAATTTCTAATAAAATCTAAAAAAACCGTTTTTGAAATAATTTTAATGTCTTCATTTAAGTTAAATTTTAGTTTTATGTGAAAAAATATTAATCTAAAGTTACCCGCTAAAAGATTAAAAATATCAATCTAAAGTTAATCCGCTAAAAGATTAAAAGTATTAATATAAACTTAATCCGCTAAAAGAAAAGAGAAGTAGTTTTACCTCTTTAAGTAAAGATTTTAGATATTTTTAAAAGTAAAAAGTACAAGCAAACTCTCTAGCGCCCAGTTCGATTCGCTAATTTGATAGGCGCCACAAAAAAAAAAGAGAAATTAAAATTGTTTTAAAAACCCAGATATTTCTTTCAAAGAAAAATAGTAAATTTCATTTAACTAGATTTTGTAAAAGAAAAAAAATTGCTTAAAATATAACGAAAATCCATTTTCTCCAACAAGGTATGTTGCACTTGTTATATTCTCACTTGTTAACATTTGGCCCTACTTTCAAATCATTGTGCCAGAAATTAAATCGAATACGGAAGACCATCGACCAGAAAACTTTATGGAAATAGTTTCCAGGTCTGTAAGTGATTTCTTTATATGTATTGCATTTCTAATATTACTATAACGAGAAAAAATATTAAACAAGCAAAAATATTACCAGCATGTGTAGATTAGTCAATACTTTCAAATCCTCAGACCCTCCTCTATTCAATCAATTGGAAGTCCTAACATCTTCAGCCGATAAGGCTGAATGCTTTGCTCAGAAATTCTCATCCAACTCAACACACGATTCATCCAGAGTATCCACACATGATTTTCTCCCAAGAACTGAGGCTATACTGAGTGACATGTGCATAACCCCGTTGATGGTATTAGATATCATCTTTAGATATCATCTCTTAGACTCCCATAAAGCAAGTGGTGGTGACGGCATACCAGCCGTAGTCATAAAGAAATGTACCCCTGAGATGGCTCCAGTTCTCTCCAAACTATACAATATTGCCTCACCGATTCTTGCTTTTCAACCTGTTGGAAGTCCTCCTCTGTTGGCCCGGTCTTTAAGAATTCGGGAGACCCTTCTGACTCTTCTAACTACTGTCCCATCAGTCTCCTACCATTCTGTGACAAAGTCTTCGAAGCTTTAATCAATGTCGAATTAGTCAACTAGCTCACCTCCCACAAATCTGCTCTCTTGCCAACGATATGGTTTCCGCTTTCCCGGTCTACTGCTGGTATGGTTACGGCCATAACTGAATATGTATAACAAGCTCTTGATAATAACGGCGAAGCTCGAACTTGCTTTAGATATATCGAAGACGTTTGACAGTGTTTGGCGTGCTGGATTTCTACGTAAGCTTCAGGGATACGTTATTACAGGACAATTATTTGGTTTAATCCAATCAATCCCGTCTAACCGTGAAATAAAGGTTGTCCTAAAGAGATTCTTTTCCAGTTTCTTCCATACGAACGCTAGTGTACCTCAAAGCTCTATCCTGGGTCCTACACTGTTTCTGATCTCCATCAATGATCTTCCTGTCGTCATCAGTTCTACCCAGGCGACACTACCCTTTACGCCTGTCTCAATAGTAAATCCAGCATTGCTGACAAAGGTAACCTGGCCATTGATCTTGAAAACCACCTCCAATCTGTGGTTGACTGGGGCAGGAAATGGCTTGTTAATTTGAATGCATCCAAAACGAAACTGCTGTCATTTATTCACCATAGAGAAACTTCCCTGTCTCCTGTCAGTATGGTTGATGCTCAACTCCAAGAGAGCGCCTCACTTCACCTTCTTGGTTTTTAGATTTCCACTGACCTTAGGTGGAACAACTACATTGAATCAATAGCTTCATCTACCACAATGAAAGTTGGTTCCCTGTGTCGTGCCAGAAGGTTTTACTCGCCTGAGTTTATCCTTCAAATCTACAAATCTACCATTCGTCTATGCATGGAATATTGTTGCCATATATGGTCTGGAGCCCAGCTGTTCAACTCGAGGTTCTCGATAAAATCCAAAGACGGATATGCAATGTGATCCGTCCTGGCCTGGGGTCTCGACACCAGTCACTTTCTCACCAATGCAATGTGGCTTCCCTCTGCCTTTTCTATATTTTCCTAGATTCTGCTCTGACTAGCTATTTTCACAGGTACTCCGACTGCACGAATTTAAGCGTGCTACTAGGTTGGCATCTCGGTCCCACCCTTTTATTGTTGAAACAGTTAAATGTAACCGCCTCTTCTACTCCAACATCTCTCACACTTCCCGACTGTAGAACACGCTTCGTCTTACTTGCTTCCCTGATAACTATAATCTTCAAAAATTTAAATGTAATGTCAATCGACATATACTGTTGCCTCGATCCCCGTTCTTTTTATCCCCCTTCCTTCTCCTTTTTATCCTTTCTTCAACTCCCCCCTATGCCTAGCCTTTTCCCTTACACTCACTGTAGCTCCCCCAGCTTACGTAATAGTGGCATTCCCGCCTTGCTTGGGGTGAAATGCTTAAAAGAAATTCACTATTGTAAAATAACACCAAACTATGCTTCGCAAGTAATTTAAGTCCATGCCGTGGAGCAATAACTAGAAAACTAATGTGGCTGATCATTACTCATGTCGTGAGCCAAATTCCGACAAAATATTTTGGCGAGGGGGTGCTTAGTAGAATTCTGGCCAATTTCTCAAGAGCAGTACTTCCTTAGTCTCACAGACCAGTTGCTACTATAGAGTTTTGCTCTTCGCTGAGTGCCCCACTATGATAGCCTTGTGCCATATTAAGCCACATATATGACAATCAGATTTATTTCCCAATCAATCCTCGCATATCAACGAAAACTACGTTAAATTGTTTGGTGCATTTTCGTTATTCGAATTGATCCCTGAATTCACGAAATTTTGCAGTATTCATTAAAAATAGATGCAGTTCTCCTATTACATGATATTAACACCTCCTGTGCATATTTATGAATGTTCTGTAAAAGATCCTTGTGTCATACTTGACTTAGTCAGAATCCGTCCGAGAGTAGAGTCTAAGATCAAATTTTCTGGATTGAACAAAGCTGATTTGTGCGTCAGGAAACAACATTTTACAATCGAAATAAAAATGGAATTATTAAAAGGCCGAATTATTATTATTATTATTATCATTATTATTATTATTTGCGTTTTGTGTGTGGCTTTTTTACAAGAGTTTGACGAGGGGATCAATGGGGGAAATGAGCAAACAGGAGGAAATGGAAGACTGTTCTTGATGGATGCGTTCCGTTTCATCTGACCTTTTCTATTTTTGGTTGCAGATGAGCATGCGTAGTAGGTGCAGAAAATCACGGGACTAATCTTGGACTAAGGAAACAGCCTGATATTTGATATAAGATATAAAAACAGATTATCATTATTATTATAATTTTTTATTATTATTATTATTATTATTATTATTATTATTAAGAGAGGGCTAAAAAGACAGAGATGAAAAAGTTCTTGGTGGGAGACATCTGGTCAGTATAAGAACGTATCAACACCAATCGTAGTAAACACATGATAGTAAAAGTAGCATTTCTCTTATAAATAATAATAATAATAATAATAATAATAATAATAATAATAATAATAATAATAATAAAACAAGAAATGAAATGGCAGAAACTGTATTGCAACACGAGTGATTAAAGTTATTAAATAAAGTGAAGCGAAAGCAATGATGAACTTCTCAAACCATATAATAATTATTAATATGTATTTATTTATATATTTCCTGTCCCATCTATATGGGAAGGGGAGGTAAATCAACTTAAGTTAGTAAATTAATTTATGAGTGATTACTTTCCTTAGTTCTTTTAATAATCAATACAAATAAAATATACAAATAAAATACATTACTTACATTATTCGGACTATTGTCCTAATCTTTGTCGCCATATTTATTACAACGTTTCGGCCGATGTACGCTCCGGTCAAACTGAACCCTTTATTTCGCTCACTGGGGTAGACTGTTCTAGTTCCACGTCCCATGTTTAATGGATGTCAGTTATCAGTTATCTCCTGTTAATTTCCCTCTGAACGTTCTCCACTGCCTTAACCGGGTATTGAACTCACACTCTTTGGGTCCTGTACAACAGCCGAAACGTTGTAATAAATATGGCGACAAAGATGAGGACAATAGTTCGAATAATGTAAATAATGTACATAGTACCTCATCTCAGAAATATAGACAGATACAAATAAAATATTTATCTAAAATTAGTTTCCGTGCAAAATGAACCGTTAATTAATGAGTTCCTTTATTCCTACGTTTCTTAGATTGCAGTCTTATTTGTTCAAGCTTTTAGTGTTAGACACTCAGATACATTTATTATGTGATTCTCTTGCTTCAACTTGGTCTTGAAATAGACTTTGTTGTCACCGTCTTTGCAGTACTGTTGCTAATCTTTTTCTCGCAAGAGATATTTCCATTTCACTGCTATATTCAACAGACAAAACTTTTAACATGAAAAGATATTGAGCGAAAAGCCATTTATATAATACCAAGAATAATCAATGAATTACAAATACCACTGAACGACTAAAAATATAATTTAATAATAATAATAAAAACTAAACGGCGTCTATTTTAGTTGTGAATTGTTTATTTCCTCTTTATTGAATCTCAATACATTCTTTCAAGGCTTTTGTTTTATGGCATCTCACTTAAAACTTTCTAACAGTTGACGACATTTTTGACAGCACGGATAGACTAGCCATATTATAATTCTGCTTGTGCCTTAGTTAATGAGTGCGTTAGACCCTGTCAATACCTCATAAATAATGGACTATTCCGTTTTGATCGCTAGGAAAGAGAGAAAGGCATGTCAGTGATGCTACTTGTTTTCAGTCAAAGAAAGAAAAAAAAGAAAGAAAGTACGGGAAGATTGAGGAGGCGATAACACTTTTGAATTTTACGTCTGCTTCAGTGAAATAGAAAAATGTGTAAATTTAAAATCGTTTTATCTGTAAACTTTTTCTTTCTTTAAATAATAGACTGCATTCATATTTATGATTATTTTGTAAAAGTTGTTCAACTCAAATATTTCATGATGCAATGAGGTAATTTCCACGGGTATTTTATAGTCGTCGAACTCCTGTCAAGAATTGTTTGCCTACGTCCCGGCTTGCAGGCATCATCCGATCGTACACTAAGCTACTCCCGTTCACCTTTTTTTTTTTACCGTATGTCCTTCGCAGGTGTTTGATTGTTCTTAATAAAGGAATTCCATCGATAAAACCTTCTTGTGTGGTCGTTGTTTGGGGTTAAATTTTTCAATATTTTAGACATTCAGTAAATTTCCTATGGTCGTAATAACTTTCAAATAGTATGACATTGTTCCCAAATCTAATAATGAAACAAAAACAAGGATGAAGCGTCCGAGCTTGATTCAACTGCAAATGCAAACTCATGAACGCCCCTCCTCCTTCTTCGGACGTTTAATGTAAAGATAGTGTTAATAAGAGGTTCTTCGGTAGATTTTCCCTTTTAACGCTTCAATTAACCTTCTCAAACAATCTTTGCATCAAAGGCTGTTCGAATGCCAATTTAGGATAATATGAAGAACCTATTGGCTAAATGTCAAAAGTCAATTTTGAACCTAGTTTGTCGCAGATTTCATCCACTTAACTGAAATAATCTAAACTAAACATTCATGCAAGACAATTTGTGTCTCATATGTAATTTATATGGCAAATTTGGAAAGCCTCGGATGAAAAAACAGGGAGTTATGGCCGGAAAACGTTCTTTTTTAACAGTTTTTCGTGGTTTTTCGTTATACGCAGGGAAGGGATTTCTTACATGATGGCAATTTTTGTTACATGTTTTAAGAAAATCGGATAAAAGATGAGTAAGTGATTCAAGTTTTTATTTTAAGTAGTACGAAAAACGTTTTTTTCAGTATTGTGTGAAGCCAATGATGCAGGAAAACTATCAAGCACTTGAGGACTTTCTGAAAGCAAAAGAAATATTTGTCGCAGATTATTTCCACAACGCAGAGAATAAATCGCTGTAAGTTCAGACTCGAATATCGTGGGCAGAAAGAAATGCCGAAAACTCCATTCGCAGGTACTATCTCACAAATCACAATGCACGTAACCAGTCAGAAAAATAACTCACTCTCCGACGAACGTAGTAGCCAAAATACACCAATTTTTCTCCCCAATTTGAGAGCACCAACTGCTTTTATCCGCCGAGCATTTTTTCCATTCGTCGAGAACTGGGAGAGGACGCCCAATTTTTGCATATCAAAATACTTTTACAGCGACTCCTGCGACGGACTTGTTTTTAATTTACATATTCCGTCTTCAGAATGTCATGCGGAATATGTGCCCCCTTTTTTATTGGGGGGGGTAAGTAATTATCTTTTTCGCCACATTTTCCGTCGTAGGATACACGTTATCGCTTGGTTTGACGAGGTAAGTCGCCGTTTTCTTCGCTATAGCACTCTACATAAACCTCATAAAATGAGCCATGTTTTGCATTAAGTGCAAAGAACATCAGTTCATCCAGTAAAAATTTTGTTCCCGTGTAACTTTGCCTTGGTTTTTGCAGGCATGATGAATTTATTAAAAGCTGTATTTTTAAAGCATTTCACAACAAACAAGGCGGGAGTTCCACTAGTACAGAAGGGGTTACTAAGAGTGAAAGTAAGAGAAAAGACCGGGTATGGGGGGTGTAGAGGAAAGGCTAAAGAGAAGAACGGAGATCAGTGTAACAGAATATGACAATTGACGTTACATCTAAATTTTTGACGATTGTAGTTATCGGGGAAGTAAGTAAGAGGAAAGGAGTTCCACTGTCGGGAAGTGCGAGAGAAGAAGCTGTTGGAGTAAAAGAGGCGGTTACATTTCACTGTTTCTACAGTAAAAAGGGTGGAACCTAGATCCCAACCAAGTAGCACGTTTAAATTTATGCAGTCGAGGCACCAGGTAAAACAGCACGTCAGAGCAGATGCCATGATAATATTTATATAAAAGACAGGTGGAAACCACATCAGAGTGTGAGAAAGTAACTGAAGTCGAGATGCCAAGTCAGGACCTATCACATATCCGTCTTTGGATTTTGTTGTAAACCTCGCGATGAACAGCGGGTAACCAGACCAGATATTGTAACAGTATTCAATGCAGATTTGCAGATTTGAAGGATGGTCTCAGTCGGGAAAAACCTTCTGGCACGACACAGAGAACCAACTTTCCTTGCGGTAGATGCAGCTATTGATTCAATGTAGCTGTTCCACCTCAGCTCAGTGGAAAATGTGAGGCCGTGAAGGCGCAGTGAGACGCCCTCGTGAAGTCGAGCATCAACCATGCTGATATGAGGTAGCGAAGTTTCTTTATGGTGGTTAAATGAGAGCAGTTTCGTTTTGGATGCATTAAAACGTACAAGACATTTCCTGCCCCACTCAACCACTGGTTGGAGGTCCTTTTCGAGATCAACAACCAGGCTAATTTTGTCAACAATCCCGGGGTAGATGAGAGTTTCTTCTGCATAAGTGCCTATTTGAGAACTGATGACATCAGGAAGTGTCATTGATGAAGATCAGAAATAGTGTAAGACTCAGGATAGAGCCTTACGGAACACCAGTGTTCGTATCGAAGGAACTGGAAACGTGCCCCTTTCAGCACGACCCTCATTTCACACTTTGATAGAAATGATTAGATTAAATCAAATAATCGTCCTGTAATACCGTATCTCTGAAGCTTACATAGAAGGCCATCATGCAAAACCCTGTCAAACGCCTATCTAGCTCGAGATTCATCGTTATTATCAAGAGCTTGGTATACATTCTAAATTAGAGATGCTATCCAAGACCATCGACGGGGTTATGCACATCTCACTCAGTAGAGCCTCAGTTCGGGGGGTGAGATTAGGTGTAGGCACTCCAGATGAGTCGAGTCTTGAGTTGGGTGAGAATTTCGAGCAAAGCATTCAGTCTTATCTGCTGTGGATGCTAGGACTTCGAATTTATTGAATAGAGGAGAGATTGATGATTTGCTGTTGTTTAGCACACTCTTGCAGAGCTGCCAATAATCTCTAGAGACAAACATACGAGATGCAATACGTTGTTTCATTCTGTCAGCAAACAGTAGCTTTACTTCATTGAAGACACGCTTGGATTACGAGCAGAGACAAAAAAAGACGTCTGTTGCAATCAGACATGTCGCTTCGGTGCAGTCAGAAAAAGTGATTCCTGTAGGCCATAGCGGCTGAGCAAGCAGGTGAGAACCAAAGAAATGAGCGCGATTTGGTATGACCTTGCTGGAATAAAAGCATCTATGCCAGCTTTTCCCTAGGAGGAGACCTCAGAGGCACATTTTTGGACGAGATTATTAAAAACTATATTCCCAGGAACGTGGCGAAGGAAATCACTGAACGAATTCCAGTTTGCGCGTTGATAATCGAAAGATATTCTGTTGGAAGGAGGTTCATGGCTAGGGCGGGAGTGGAAGGAGATGTTTACAGACACCGTGTGATCAGAGTTGCCAAGAGGGCAGATCTGCGTAGTGTGACAAGAGTCAGTGATGGAGATAAAACAGAGATCGAGAATGGAAGCATTACCGTCAGGGTTACTGGAGAAATACGTAGTAAAGTCAACCACTTGCGTGAGGGATTTAGTGATGGAAAAGTTAAAGGTTTGGATGCCAGCGAGGTCAATTACAGAGTTTTTAAGCCACCTGGTATAGTGGGCGTTAAAGTCACCGAAAACTAATATGTTTGCCAACGGGTGTAGAGAGATGGCCTTATGTATATTATCGGAAATACTATTGACCACACAACAGTTTTGAGACGAAGGGAAACGGTAGAGAAAGAAGCGATAGCTTACTGAATTAAGGAGAGATAGACGGAGACATATATACGAATGCTCGGGAGATTCAAAAGAAAATTCCCTGGCCAGCGGGAGGTGATAGCGGACATAAACTCCCAGGTCATGCATATGGATTTCAGTATCATTTCTAAGGAGAGGAAGGTCACCAGGAATCGAGAAATGAAAGGAAGGGATTGACCAATTAAAGTTAGTCCCGCAGAGAGCTAGTATACCAGTAGACTTCTCGAAGAGGAACGAATCAACACTACAGAAGTTGGTACGAATACCCCGGATGTTGGAGAAGGAAAGGTTTACTGGTTTAGGTGATTTTTGTTGAGCTGGTTTAGGTTTATATTTGAGGAGTTATATTGGTAGAGAAAGACCTGGTGTAGTCGGTCATCAAATGTGACATGGGCAGAAAGGAACTGGTGCAGACTGCAACATAGTATAGGGTCGGGGTTTCCCACCGGAAGTGCATGCAGAGACACCCGTTCATGGGCGACATGGAACTGCAAGAAGCCCTATATTATAAAACTGTTGATCAGAGCAGTTAAGGCGCAACGCAAGAGTTAGGGCTCCTAACGTCCAGTCGGAACAGCAACTAGAAAATTGCCAACCGGTTACCCTCGGTATGAAGAGACATTGTCACAAGCCGCACCCCTCACAACAGATTCATGAGGCCACTACTAATATGGCCAGAGAAAGGGAAAGGATCCGGGAACCCCTAGAAGACTAAAAGACCTTTTGGGGGGAGAGGGTAGCGTAGTTTGCATGGGGATCCTTGTGGATTAACTAACCCCCGCCTCATACGGATTAGTATAGATTGTTACAGGACGCGGCTGTGTAATAGGCAAGGTATCTATTCAGAAAAAAAAATTATAAAATGGAAGCGCATATGAATTGGAGGTGGATATGGAATGGGAGTCTGAAACTGTTATAAAGTTTTATCTTAGTATAAGGCCCAACATTCACTTTTTATGGAAGTGGACACTTCATCGTGCGTGAACCACGCGAGTAAAAATAACGTCCAATGGATGTACGAGACAAAGAAATCACCACTGAATAAATATACAAGAACTCGATGATTTCCATTCTTTCTAGGATTTCCAATTCTTCCAAATCCTTCAAAAGACTCGACAAGGCTGCTCCAAGCACTGCAAACACAATGGACGCAACAGACTTCTACACATGCTGCAATGTTAAACTCGTACTTTCAATATCTCCTTCGTATTTGGTACCATCCGACCTATTCACATATTATTAGGGAATTGTTTCAAGACCACCAAGGATAATGGATATTCTTGCCGCCATCTTGTTTTGAATTTTTCTTTCAAATTTCCTTGCATTTCCCGTTTTCGCACGCTTTTCATAATTTCTTTCTGAATTGTTTCAAGCACGCCAATGATAATGGATGTACTTGTCACTTTTGTTTTGAATTCACGTTAATTATGATATCATTTTGTTACTTCTTTCAATTTTCCTAGAATTTCAAATCCGTGCAAATTGCTATAACATCATTTGGAATTGTTTTTTCAAAGCCAGTATATTTTTCTCCTCAACTCTCTTGTTCATGTTCCACAAAGTTTTGAATTCTTCGTTCAATTTTTCCTTGGACTACTAGTTCTTTACAAAATGCTTCGTAATTGTTCCAACTCTGTCAAAGATGATGGGTGCCAGGGGAACCGTCATTTTCCAGAATTTTTACTTCTTTTTCCCTCGCTTACTTGGAGTTTCAGTCCTTCAAACTTCTTGAGAAGTTATTCACGGAATTGTTCTATGCACGCCAAGAACGTTGAGCAAAACTTTCAGCTTAATATTCATTTATTCTTCAATTCTCTTTAAAATGCAAATATATTTTTCCATTTTTAGTTTTACTGACTGGTCTTCTGGGGCAGCAACATTCAATATTTGGTGCCAATTCTTTTTTTTAAAAATCAGATCTTATAAACTGGATTCGATGAAACCTTTTGAATTTTCAATTGCCGGGAGCGTTTTAAACACACATACACACACACACACACACACACACACACACACACACACACACACACACACACACACACACAAAGATATATATATATATATATATATGTATATATATATATATATATATATATATATTATGAAATGGACTAAGCCCGACAATGTTTTTAATATATTTTTGTTCATACGTTATTTTTATAGATACAAATATTTAAGTAAATGCACTGTTTATAGTAAACAACATATACCGGCCTGAATGTTCGAGAAATCTCAAAAAAGATATGTGTCCTGCGACAGAAATCGAACCGTTATATAACCTGACATGCTATACCATTTAGCTACAGAGGAAGTGTCTGTTTAAAAACAGTAATTTAACCTTGCTAACCAGAATCTTCTCTCTAGCTAAATATTATAGCACATCAGGCTATATGATGGTTCCGTGTAGGATACAGGTTCTTAAATATCTGTATCTCCCTTGGGTTGCTCTAGTATACATATTTCCTTTCGGGTCCTAACTAGATATCTAAGATCAGAAATGGCTTCATGACATTTTCCGCTGACCAATTTTGTAATAAAAAACTAATACCACACAGATTTTACATAGATAAATCTCTTCGTAATGTGTGAGCTGTACTTGTGAGTACAATTTTTTTTATTTCTTTAAGGCATGGATCACCAGGAATCTCTTCAATGAGTCTACCAGAACCTTTTCCAATCGAACCGAGGACTCCAACTACAACTGGAATTATTGATGTCCTCATGCGCCACCTTTTTAGATTTCCACTCCCAAATCCTTGCCTTTTGATAGTTTTTTGAAGATCTTCAAAGAGACATTATAATCTACAGGGACTGCAATGTCAATAAGAAAAGCAAACTCTGTTTTTGTAGTTTCTGATCACGATGTCTGGACAATTAGCTTTGATTGTTCTGTCTGTGAGTATTGTAAAATCCTATAAAATTCCATATATTCCAGGTTCTATCTCTGTTAACGGATCTGGGTCATTTTTTTTTTTAACTTTTCACCCCAAGCAAGGCGGGAGTGCCACGAGCACGTAAGGAGTTACAGAGAGTAAGAGCAAGAGTAACTAGACGTGTGAGAGAGAGAGAGAGAGAGAGAGAGAGAGAGAGAGAGAGAGAGAGTAAAGGACGAAGAGAAGGAAGGGGAATAGATCAAAGCATCTGAAGATGTCGATTAACATTGAATTTGAATAGTTGGAGATTATAGCTTTCAGGGAAGCAAGTAAGAGGAAGGGAGTTCAACAGGCGGAAAGTGCGAGACTGAAGCTATTGGAGTACATTTGACCGTTTCGACAGTGAAAGGGTGGGTCGAGATGCCGACCTAGAGGCACGTTTAAATTCATGCAGTTTGGGAACTAGATAAAATAGCTCGTTAACGTGAAAGTATTTGTGAACCAGTTTCTTGTAGTTTCCTTCCTGTAAAAGTTGCATATTTTCCAGTGCATATATTGGCCCACTTTACCATACCGAGTTTTAATATTCAGTGTATGCTAACACTGTGCACCTGATACCTTATTATTATTATTATTATTATTATTATTATTATTATTATTATTATTATTTTTATTATTTCCTTTGATTTCTGGCGTGTACACATTTCTTTCCGGGTCCCACCCAGAGACCTAAGGTTAGAAATGGCATCATGACACTTTCCACTGAGAAAACAAAAAATAATTACACAGATAAAGCCCTTCGTAAAGTGTGGGCTGTACTCTTGAGAGAACAATTTTTTCGTATTTCTTTGAGGCATGTACTTCCAGGAATGCCTTCAATTAGTCTACTGAAATCTTTTCCAACCAATCCTAGGGTTCCAACTACAACAGGGATTGTTGATGTTCCCATGCGCCACATTTTTGAGATTTCTATTTCATGGTCCTATTTCATTTTGACAGTTTTTCGAATATCTTCAAATATACATTGCAGTCTGCAGGGACTGTCATATCAATCAGGAGGCACTTATTTTGTTTGTGATCTTTAATAACAATGTCTGGGTAGTTGGCTTTGATTGTTCTGTCGGTGTGTATTGTGCAGTTCCATAGAATTGTAACAGGTCCTATCTCCGTAACCGGGTCAGGGTGAGTTTCATACAAGTTTCTTTCTGTTTCCTTCCCGTAGAAGTTGCAAATTTTCCAGTGCAGATATTGGCCCACTCTGTCATGCCGGGTTTTATATTCAGTGGGTGCCAATATCGTGCAACCTGATACAAGATGATCAATTGTTTCTGGATATTTGTCACAAAATATGCATTTTGGCCTAACAATATTTTAGTATATGTGCTTGATAATTCCTAGTTAACAAGCATTGGTCCTGTGCAGCAAGGATAAAACCTTCAGTTTCAGCTTTCAACCTTGCAGTACGTAGCCACTTATGGGTATGGGTTTTGTCTACGTCAGCTTGTTTGGTACGGGCAGAGTATTGGCCATGAAGCGGTTTATCTTGCTATTGTTTGTATTATTATTATTATTATTATTATTATTATTATTATTATTATTGTTGTTGTTATTATTATTATTATTATTATTATTATTATTATTATTATTATTATTGTTATTGTTATTATTATTCCATTTCAACTACTCGTTCTCCTTGTCTAAGTAAAGACAGAAAAAAGCTAGTGTTTGTACTGGAGCGTTAACAGTGATAAAGATGTAATATGATTATCGAGCATTACCAATGAAATGACGATACTAAATCTCACATACGTAACATATTGCTCTTTAGTTCCTCCTAATTTTGTCAATCAATCGGGCCTTCTCCGAATATGGACTCTACAGTCTCGTATACCTCTTCCCTCTGAGGTGGCTGTTTATATATCTTCCTGTTACAGGTTATTTTCTCACGAGTATACATTCTTAGGCGCAGTTGGGTTAATCATATGTTCACATGTCGGGGCAATCACTGGCATTATGTGAATCGAAAATGTCCACCGCCGATTAACCGTTTATCCTTTAAGTCAACCTTCTCCGAAGGATACTGAGCGAAAATACCTTCTGACGTCACTTGAAGTGACCCCAATCCATACTGTAACGGTATTAGACCTAATATTTATTTTGACATGAGTTTTCACACGTGGTACGGCTAAGCAATATAATTCTCAATGGATTCATATAATGATTACAAGTTCAGTATCTGCTGCTTTGCAGACAGCAAGATGATCAAATTTTAAAGCTAAATTGTTTCTCCACTTAAAATACTAAATTTATTTTATAAAATATACTCATAATGACTCATCAAAATTATTTGAAAGGGATTTTTCCAGGCGGAAAGAGAAATTAGATTTCGAAACATAGATGTCTATTTGAATTTCATTAAGATTAAGATTAAGATTATGTTCGAATGTGCACATCAAGGTTCTAATTCAATGGCAGACCTAAAGATATTTCTAGAAAATTTAAAAAAAAAAAAAACAACCTTTTGGAAATAATTATGTTTATTACCGAATAACTTCCGGAAAGTTAAAAAAAAATCTTATAACTATGGGATGTTTTAAGGTTTAAAAAATACCTTTTATTTTGATTTTTTTTTTTCAGCCTAGAGTTGGGATTGTTCAGAATGAGTTAGGGGGCAATGTATTATTCCAAACTCAATTTAATCCTGTGTGTGTATGTGCGTGTCTATGTGTGTGCGTGTCTATGTGTGTGCGTGTCTATGAGCGCCTGTCTGTATGTACATAAAATGGCAAAATCATGCACCGTACGGAATAAACACGACGCATGCGCAAGCAAAGTGACACACAGATGATATGCGATGGGCAAAGAAGCAGCTTCTCTTTTATAATATACATTATTGATACTTTGAACACTCGTGGCATCTGGTGGCTTTCTTTGGGGATTAAGTGACAACAAATCTTCTGAAGCCCTGTCTGAATATACTTATATAGTTGCGTGAATAGTTTCACATCTTATTCCGAATGTCAAATTCTTCAATATTGTTTTGCTAGCATCTTCAGACACTTCCAGGAAAAAGGTGAAGTAAAAGAGGCTGGGCAGAATTTGGAAAAAGAAGACAACATCAAAAATGCCATGAATCAAACACAATTTGATTTTTATCTCATTCTTTAAGTTTCATGTTTAATTAATGATACGTCATGCGTTTCCAGCCGAAGAAAGAAACAAAAAGAAAAATTATGAAAGTATAGGATAAAACAAAGGCATAGGTGACCTTTAATGACCTCTTAAAAGCTATTCAGAGGATTTCGATCGTGTAGAAAGATTTGATTTGTCTAAGTAAAGGAGTGTGAGAATTGTGGTCAGGCAGAAGAACAATGAAGTCGATTGATTTTTTTTTAAGATTTCACCTTTTTGTCCCTCTTACGCCAGCAAATCCATACAGCAATAGGTCAATGGCTGAACAGTGGCGTGAAAGCTGTACTGCTTTCGATTCGATCACGTTCTCCAAATGATTACTGCAGTGAAAAATTTTGATGCAGCTGGGTAGTTATGGCGAAAGATTTGAAAATCTAAGGTTCAATCTCTAATGACGCTCGGTAACCCTTGCCACTACGAAATGGCTTTAAATTTTAAAATCGAAACTTTTGCTTCAAGTAAAACAGTGGAACGTTATCGTTGTAAAGACTAAATTTCTCATCTGTAACATTATTTTTTCTAGAAGACCAGAACCCAGAAGCTCATCTCCACTCTTGCCTAGCGCTAGCGACTTAGTGGTAAAAGGTGGCCAGTCCTCATTTGCCTGTTTTGGTAAAAGGTGGCCAGACCTCACTCGCCTGTATTAGTAAAAGGTGGCCAGACCTCACTTGCCTGTATTGGTAAAAGGTGGCCAGACCTCACTTGCCTGTATTGGTAAAAGGTGGCCAGTCCTCACCTGCCTGTATTGGTAGAATTCAAAAGCATCCGTGATTTTGCCCGTTTCCAAATACTTACGTCATACTTTGTTTCTTCCAATGTATAAAATATTAGTCATTATATGTTATACATATCACCGTATTGAAATAGGTAAATACCGGATCAAGGTGTAGTATCTGTGTTGTTCTTGAATAGTATGAATGCATAATATATGCGGATGTTTACCCAATTACTACAATATTCACCTATTCAAGTCTAGGTTTAACTGTTATATTTCCTACATAGCCCCATAAAATTCACTTCTAAGCCTTTCTTACGTCCATACAGCACCACACGGTAACTCTCTACGTTGGATTACACTTGGCCCTTGTAATGGGCGAACATTATTATAAAGAAAACTCCGGACTTCGTCGATTACTGTCGGTTTGTTGGTTTTCTCCGAAAGTGAAATCTACGTCCGCACGTGGAGGTAAAAGACCCACTTCTTCCTTCTCGTGTGAGTGTTTATATATCTACTTGTCATTTGGTTTGTTCCACATGTGCACATCCTCGGTGCAGCTGGATCGGCCACCTGCTTACGTATCGGGGTGGGGGAGCCATTGAAATTTACTGATTGTACGGATCTTCACCTGGCGGCTAGGAGATCATTTCTTAGATCAACCAACTCATGCACCTGGCTTCTCCGATGGCCATTGAGTCATCTAAGGTGAGTGACATGCTACAAGACGAAAACATTTTTAATATTAAAATGATTTTTCTAGAGAACGTTAGAGGCCTTCTCCGAATCACTCATGTCCTGGGGACGAATCTCTCTAGATTTTTCGCTCGGGATCTTTATGAATGTATAGGTGGTGTAATGGTGAAACGACTTCGAATTTCATTTGAGATCACTGTGTTTACTTTCGCAAAAATAGACTTGTGAACGTTATGATCCGTCTTTTATCCACACCAGTTATGGGTGAAATAGAAGGGTAGACAGGATGTTATAGCTGTGATTGGGAACCATTACAGGAAAAGAAAAAAACTCTGAATTCAAAACCTCACGTATCCATAATGGGACAGACCCTTAAACTCTAACTAATATGCGCTCAACATAGTTTCGGTATAAACCACGGGTAGGTATTGAAGAGTGACTGAGCAGATGGCCATTAGGGCAGGTCGATTTTGAAAACCGTGATATTACACTCAGTTCGAAAGTTGCGATTTCGCATGATAAATAACAACGCAAACATTTTTTCCAAATCATTACGTTTTTTGAGGAGACGAGTTGAAAGGTTAAGTTTAAGGTTCAAAATCAAATCAAAATCACTGGGGAACGTTACGACTGAACTCTTTCCACTTACCAACGATATCGTTGGACGTGTTTTTGCAGCCCTACTCAAGAAGCAGAGATTCAGCCATCATAACTCAACGAGAGGCTGATTTGAGCTCGACTCGTTTTTAGCCTTACTTTCCATAAATTATTTCAGAACCAAAAAGAAAAACGGACCTACTTGGTCTTCCCAACTCAGCGCGAGACTAACTTGAGCTCGACCATGTTTACCTGTCCGTATCCTTACTTCCCATGAATCATTTCAGAACCAAAAGGAAAACGGACATACTCAAGAGACCTTATATCTCTATTTCTATACAGTCAACATAAAAAGGAATAAACGTCCGTAGTAGAAAGACAAGTTTTGTTTTTTTTTTACTTCTTCTATCTTCTTTGTTTATATACTGAACACGCATCTCCACCTAAAATAAATACACACAAAACCTACACCCTTGTTAGTTTCCACACCACCCAAAGTTAATGGGTCCTGTCTATTTAAACCACAGATAAGGGAAGAATAGACGGTTATGTGCTACTCCCAAGGATATATACAGTGCTGTTCGATAAAAGTGACTCACCTGATTATTTTTACTTAAACATTTTTTCGCCTATTGTTTTTGGGGTCAAACTAATTTTTAATCTTACTAAAGACCCCTTCCCGACCACCTAGTAAAAAAGTTTACTCACCCTAAGGTATTCTATTGATAATTATAATTTTGGATATAAATGAGATTTAGGGAAAGATTCTGTGCAAAAAAAGTGACTCACTTATTTCCTGCAACTAGTAATCAATAGAAACATAACCGAACAGCTTTAAATAAAGAATAATAGAGGTATAATTTATTTATAATAGTTCGAAATATTTAATAATCTATGGGTCCTCCTTTATTTTGAATAACCTTTTCAATCTTTTTTGACATTGACTTGATTAGGTTCTGGCAAATCTCATCTCCAAGCATTGAATTCCATTCGGATATGAAATTCACAATCAAATCCTCTTTGTTGCTCAACTGCTTTCTGGAGAGAGTGTACTTTATAATGCTCCATAAGTTTTCTATGGGGTTGAGGTCAGGAGATTGGGGCGGCCATGTCATAACAAAGTATTCCTTCATCAATTTTGATTTGTGACAGGGAGGATTATCCTGCATAAAAATGAGCTTGGTGGGGTCGCTTTGCACCCTTTCAGCAGAAGGGAGCAGACAAGACTCTAAAATTCTCCTGCACTGCTCGCTCCTGAGGGTCTTTTCAATAGGTTTTAAGAAACCAGTTCCATGAAAAGAAAAGCATCCCCAGAACATTATACTGAACGGATGCTTGACAATACTTACTGCTAAATTCAAAGAGCTTTCAACGCTTCTTCTTCGGATTTTAGATCGCTTATCCTTTGAATTTAGCTCAACTTTCGTTTCATCGGAGAAGAGAACATTTAGTAAAAAAAATCAGGTGAGTCACTTTTATCGAACAGCACTATATGTGAAGTCCACTTTCCTCGCTCATAACTGCTACGTTAATTTATGCTGCAGCCATAATTGCTTACTCTTCTGATTTAGCTGTCAAGAAATTCCATTTCAAAATTTAAACCATACAAATTTATCCCATGTCAGTTTGTAAACGTCAATATGTAGTTAAAAAAAAATTGATATGTTGCTTTTGATTGTAATATACCTAGATTGTTTACTAGAATAAAATCTAATCAGTTTACTAGCATGGAAATTCGATGAAAGTCGTAGGTGAGAATCTTTTCGCATGAAGCGGGGCTCCTTAGCTCTGCAAGTCGGTGTTGCTTAGTGTTGAATGAACTGGCGATTTGATACTATCGACCAATCGTGGTTTATGTGCCAAATGGAATCCGTTAAAAATCGGACAACTGGAAAGTTTACAACCGGATGTAGACACTGATGAGGGAAATATTTTGGAGATAAATTTAGTCGAGTTGTAAGCGTAACGAATATTGGCTAGTCATTTGATTTTATTAGCAATTTGCCAGCCACCGATTACAAAACAAATCAATGGTCAGTCAAATATTTAACAGATTTCAACACAAGAGGAGATAACCCCTGAAATAACTGTTCTTTTGAAATTATGTTTCTTTTTAACGTAACTCTTCGCGCTAATTTCTAAAAAAAGGGTTTCAAGATTACCAAATTTGGCTGCATTTGAAATTCCATGGCGATTAAATTTTGAATTATCTTTCTTCTCGTTTGTTCTGAAAGTTAGTCTAGTTTTTTAAAAAAAGTTTTCCCCAAAAGTAATAATTCACGGCAAATGTTCAGTTGAGCGCTCTTCATTAGTTTCACCAGTTCGGACGCAGTTCGAACCGAGTGAAAACACCCACAATCCTACGTCCTTCAACTCTGACAGCTTTTGCCCGAGAACTGCTACGTTGGGAATTGAACACACAAGAGGATGATTCCCTGAATAAACTACAAATTTCCCATGAACAGAAGACGAATGTTTTCTATGAAATTTATCGGACATTCAGGCCGATAAATGTAGTTAATATTGTTTATTATAAATAGAGCATTTACATAAATATTTGTGTGTTGAATAATTGTCGGACTTAGTCCATTTCATAACATATATATATATATATATATATATATATATATATATATATATATATATATATATATATATATATATATATATGTTGTGTTGAATGTCAAAGAAAACATAGTCCTGCATATTCTCTTTTTAATTTTCTCATATTTTCTAATGAGACTTTTTATTTGAAAATTATATCGAAATAAATATTGTCCGTAAGAAAACCGAGTACTTTCGAACATCATTGTTCATCTTCAGGGTCAAATTTTTTTTAACAATGTCTTATATATATGTACAGTCAAATTTTTAAAAACATTTGCAAATTGTCTTGTAGCGGAATCATGTTGCTACATATTTTTTTTACTAACATATATATATATATATATATATATATATATATGCGTACATATATACATTTTTCGTGTTCCACAGATACCCGCATGTGAGCGTGCGTGCATGTATAGGAATGGCTTGATCACTGTATTTGGTCACCATGTGTTCATGCTGTGTGCTTTTGTGTGTGGGATCATGATCTATTTAGTTCCGGTTTGAATTTATTTATGAAGTTTTTTTCTTGTATTTGTAGGTAGGAATTAATGTCTGTTTGATATATCGGCATGATATTAAATTTACCCTGGTTACATTCAAAGATATGTTATGAATCAAAAAGTTTTCTGTTGTCTGGCAACTTTATGTTGCTTTTGTGTAGGGAGACCCTGTTGTTCAGTTGTTGGCTGATGCCTATATATGACTTCCTGCATTTTGTGCATTTAAGTACATAAATCACATTTTTGGAGTTGCAGTTTAAGTTTTTGTTTATTGTGAACGTTGTTTTGGGGTTTTCAAAAGTGTAGGAGTTTCCTTCTATAATGATGTCACAAACCCCACACCTTTTTTGTTACATTTTGTGACTCCCTGTATTGTGTGTTGGGTAAATTTAGATGAGGTTAATATGTGTTTTAGGTTTTTAGATTGGCGTTTGCTTTTAATTATTTTGGTTGTTTTTAGTATATTATTCAATTTATTATTCTTGCTAAGTAGGTCTAGATTTTTAGTAATTTTTGTGAATATTTCTGGATTGTTTTTGTTGTATGTTGAGACATATGCTAGAGTTGGCTCGACGTTACGTTTCTTTTTATTTCTAAGTTGGTCTAGAGGGATTTTTTTTGCGAGTTTAAAACCTTTGTTTATTAGTGTTGTGGGGTAGCCTCGTTTTTAGAGTTTTATGTAGTTCTTCTAAGCGGGTTTTTCGGAGGTGTTTATCAGTCATTATAGTACAAACTTTACGTGCTAGGGAATAGGGGATGGATTTTAGGCAGCTTTTGGGGTGATGGCTCTTGAAATTAAGGTATTGTTGGGTGTCTGTGGGTTTGTGGTAGATATCTGTGATTATATGGTTGTTTTTATTTCTAATGAGTATATCTAAAAATGGTAATTCGTTAAAATTATATTCTTGCGTGAATTTGATTTTTGGGTGTAAGTTTTGAAGTAGAGTGTGAAATTGGTTAATGTCGCCCCATGAGGATTTCCAAAAGATGAAGCAATCATCTATGTATCTTTTCCAAGATTTAGTGAACTGGGCTTTTATATTTGCCCCATATATTTGTTCTATCTGTTCATAGAGGTTTTCTTCTAGGTAAGCTAATGTTAGGGTGGCATATGTTGGAGTCATTTTTGTTCCCATTGCTTTACCCAGGGTTTGGATATAGTTTTTATTGTCAAATTCAAAGGTGTTATTGTTTAAAATTAGGTCTATACTATTGATAATGAACTCTTTAGTGAATCTCGGATGTAGTGTTTCTGGATGTTTTTCAATCCAGAATGAGATTGCTTTCTTTCCTAGTTCATGGGGTATGTTGCTGTATAGGCTACTAATATCAAAAGTTGCCGTAAGCGTTCCCTGATCCACCTTTTGTGGTATGTAGCTAAGGAAATGTATATCGTCTCTGATATGACTTTTAATTTGTTTCGTATATGGTTGCAATATTATGTCTATCAGGTTACTTAGTTTACTAGTTGGACAGGCTGGTCCTGCTCCTATTGGTCTGAATGTAAGGTCACTGGGGTTTGGGATGCTAATGTATTCAGATTTTTGTGTCTCTATAGCTGCTTTTATTTCACGTGATTTGTGAATTTTAGGTAGTCCGTAGAAATTGCTTGTTTTAGGTATAAAGTTTATTAGGAAATCCTTCTCTTTTTTTGTTAATATTTTATTATGTGTTGTGCAGAGTTTTGTAATTTTTGATATAATGTTTTTGTCTATGTTAGTGTCAATTAATTTGTAGTTATTCCTATCCTCTAGTGTGTGTGTATGCATGTATGTATATATATGCACGCATATTGGCGAAAGCAGGGGAGCTACTCACACAAACCCCACACAACTTAGGAAATACGTGTGTATGTATATACGTATGTATGTGTATATATGTGTGTGTGTGTGTGTGTGTGTGCGTGTGTGCTGGTTCCATGTAACTTGGGAAGAATGTGTGTGTTTGTGTGTGAGTGTGTGTACGTGTGTACGGATTCCTTGTGGTGGGACAATGTACGTGTGTGCGTGTGTGTGTGTGTATGTTTGTGTGTGTGTGTGTATGTTTGTGTGTGTGTGTGTGTGTGTGTGTGTGTGTGTGTATGTGTACAAATGTGTTTACCAATTCCTCGTAGTGAGACAGTGTATGTATTGAGGGGGAATATACACACACATATATACATGCATGCTGACAGAAACACACGAAAATGGAAATAGATCTAAGAACACACGGGGGTTATTAAAACATTAAAAGATAAGATACCGACAACCGATTCATCACTTCTCAAACCAACCTTAATTGTTTTATGACCCTTCGCTCAGAACTCTTCACTACCATTTAAAGAAAGACATTCGAATGACCAACACAAAAACAGAGAATGTCTCATATCGAGAATATTTAACATTGAAAAACATAAAGGAAAAAATTAATTATTTTTAATAATATGTGGAAATCTCCACCCTTTACCTGAAGACGGTCGTGAGACCAGAAACACGTGTTGTAAAACTATGAAAAATAAAAAATAATATTTTTTTTTAAATCCACATTACAACCAAAAAGGTTTGCGGTACCTCTCTTCATTTTAATATATATATATATATATATATATATATATATATATATATATATATATATATATATATATATAGGGTGTCCATAAAGTTCGTGTGCACTTTAAAAAATTTATAACTTTATTTGTATTTGCAATAGAAATAATTTGTAAAAAGGATTAGAAAGAAGTAAATCTATATTTTTTAAGGTTTTGTTGAAATTTTATTTAAGTTTCCACATGTCCTCCATCATTAGCAATACAAAGGGTAATACGATTTTGCAGTTCACGGAAAACAGTTGCCAACTGATTTACAGTAATGCCTGAAATCACATTAGTTATTTTAGCTATACTTAAAACTAGGTACATCAAACTTTATAACATTTTTACAGATTATTTCTACCGCAAATAATAATATGGACACCCTGTGTATATATAAAAAGAAATATAGTTTTAAGGTGTGCTATATTTATGAGATAAAGTGCTCAATATCAGAGACAGAGCGTATGTAAATATAAATGTAAAAGTGAACATTGGAGACAACACTCAGAGGTGGCAAGCTGTTTCATGCTAGATGCAATCGTCAGGCCTGACGCCTCTGAGTGTTGATTCCAATGTTCACTTTTACATATATATATATATATATATATATATATATATATATATATATATATATATATATATATATATATACCCAAAAATAGGATTGGTTATATGGAATAAATTCCAATAACCAAAATATACTATTCTTAAAAGAGTGCTCAATATAGAGTAGAGCAAATATATATTATATATATATATATATATATTATATATATATATTTCATAATATACATCTTCTTATATTCATATCACACATCTCATTCAGAAAACCTCTATTTTGAGTGACTTTCGAGCCTTGGATTGGATAAACTTTAGTAGAAAAAATATAAAAATTTAGTAAATTTAAACAAATCTAGCAAAACCCGTTATAAAAGATCGGAGAATAACGTTCGTGATTTTGCCCGTTTACAAATACTTACGTCATACTTTGTTTCTTCCAATGTATAAAATATTAATCAGTATATGTTATACATATCACCGTATTGAAATAGGTAAATACCGGATCAAGGTGTAGTATCTGTGTTGTTCTTGAATAGTATGAATGCATAATATATGCGGAGTGTTGAACCAGTATTTAGTCACCTACAAGTCACTGTCAGTAACAGAATTTAAAATATCAGAGATAGAGCTTATATGCATTCAGATGAGCCAGGTACAAAACCAGCCCAATTCTCACAACTACTGTCACGGAAGCATCAGAGTACTCCGACCTTCCATCTTTTATTGCAATGAGGGACAGGCACCTGTAGGGACGAACTCTCCGCGACTAGACTTCACTTTGCCATTAACGTTCCAACGACGGAAACATGCAATCTAAAAAATGTTCTTGCTTTAAATAACCTGCAAAAGCTTGCTAAATCGTAGAAAACAAATGAATCAATCTGACGAATCCTGTTCTGTTCTTTCTGTAGATCTTAGCAACTTCCTCATCATTTTGTCTTTTTTTCCTTATTAAGTCAAGAATTTCCAACGTTTCACTTAAAGAAAATCATTTCCGACTTGTCTATGGTATATCTGCATTGTCAGCATCACTGCTGTATGGAAACGATTATTAAGTGAATCTTATACATTATTTAATATCTGGGTTTAAACCGCGTGTAATTGAAACATCAGAAGTGAATCCGGAGATTACTGCATTTTGAATTTCGATCTAAGACAAAGTTTTTTGAGGGAATTTTTTTTTCTTTTTTATGAAGAGATGTGATTACGCTTAAGAGATAAAATTAGTGCATACAAGTTTTCGATATCTCGAGAACTGGATCAACCATTTACAGGGGACCCCTTCCTGCGTCTACCCGAACATAGAAGTCTCAGTCTAAAGTGAGACACCCACCGATTGAGCGTTGCATTCATCACGGTAATTAGCCAACTCATTCTTCACACGTCTCGTGCAGGAATTTTCCACCCCCACGGCAGTTAATATTTGGCTACCAGTTGCCCACGTCTATTTTTTCAAAGCCATAATCGATTTTGGAAAGTAGATTTCAGCCCGTGGGCGAGATTAAGGTGATCCCAAAAGAAGACATTTCAGGCTGTCTTGAAAAGTGGAAGTGTATGAGTTAACAAGTGGAGTATATTGAAGGGAGACTAAACTCCATTGACCTAGTTAGACTACTTATTTGTCGCAAAAACGTTGGATACTTTCTGGACAGACCTCGTGTATGAGACGAAGAGGTGGAAATCTGTTTATTCACTTATAGAAATAAACACTTTCAAATCAAACTCGCCTTCTAGTAGCGGTTAAAAAATAAGAGACATTTTCTCAGTTTGTACTTCGAGGACGGCAAGTTGATTGTCTATTGTCATCAGGGCTAATGTCTCTTAGAAGTGAACAATGACACGCACTAAGCCTTCAAGCATTATTTTTATTTTTGTTCTTTATACTTGAGCCATCTTTCCTTACAATGGCTTGATCCTTCTAGAAGAGTGAGTCTGTTATTGTATATTTGTATCGGATTGTCTGTGAGACGTGTTAGAGTCGATTCAGTGACAATTCCATCACCCACAGAAGAGAAGTAATAGCGATGATGGTATTATTGACTTGGAAATATCTTTCTTATATCAATTCCATGACTGAAACCGGATATCAGCTACAAAGGTATTGCTTAGATCCTGTTACAAGATTAGCGTTTGGATCGGCAGTAGGTATTCAATTGCAATTATGGATTAACGTTAATAAATAATGATAAGTATGGATTAACATTAATAAATATTTACGTGAATATTTGGTCTTAAACGGAAAATCTACAGATTAAATATACCCATGAGTTTTCGTTTATAAACAATGCCGACTGAATACTCAACCAGAGATTTCCATTCCATCTCTCTCTCTCTCTCTCTCTCTTTCTCTCTCTCTCTCTCTCTCTCTCTCTCTCTCTCTCTCTCTTTCTCTCTCTCTCCTGACAAATCGTGTTATTTCCTGCCATTTATTTTAATATTTACCTTATTTTTCTTCGATTCTTTTCCCCTCCTGTTTCTTTATCATTTCCCTTTCATTTTTTCTTCCTTGTTCGTTTTGAATTTTTTTATTTCTTTCCTTACCTTCCATTCCTTCGTACGTTCCTTCCTTCCTTCTTCAGTCATTCCTGGCCATCATTTCCAGTCTTAATCTTCTTCCTTTCCTTCTTGGCTTCCTTTCTTTCTTTTTCATCTATCCGTTCATCTCCTCCCATAATTCTTTCTTTCCTTTATTTAAAATTTTTCCAACAATGCTTCCTTGACTTCCATGTTCCTTCCTTTGTTTTTTCTTTTACTATTCTTCCTTTTCTTTCTGCTTCTTTCATTTCTTCCCTCATTACATTTCTTCCTTTTCATCTCTCCCTTTATTTCTGTTCTATCATTTCTTTTTTCCTTCCTTCTGTCTCCCACTACATTCCACTCTTCAATCCTTCCTTTCTTGGCTTTCATACCATTTTTCAATACTTCCTTTCTATCTATCCTTTCCTTACTTTCCTTTCATTTTTCTATATTTTTTTCCTTCCTTTCTTTCTTTAATTACATCTTTCATCGTTTCTTTCCTTCCATTCTTTGTTCTTACATTCTCTTTCGTTTCTTTTCTCTTTTCTGTCCATCCACCTTTCCGTTCCCCTCATCCTTTCTTTCAGACCATACTTTCATCGTTTCTTTCCTTTTATTTTTTTCATTCCTTACTTTGTTCAGGGATACTCATAATCTTTTTAACGGACACAAATAACATTGACTGCTTCTCAAATGACTTTCCATATAAAGCTCATATATATATATATATATATATATATATATATATATATATATATATATATATATATATATGAGGACATATAGTCTTAAAGTGTGCTATATTTATGGGATAAAGTGCTCAATATCAGAGATAGAGCCTGTGTAAATATAAAAGTGAATATAGAAGTCAACACTTAGAGGCGACAGTCTGTTTCATGCTAGATGCAATCGTTAGGCAACTAGTGCTGTTATTTTTCACGGCTATTTATATATACGGTCAGTGGTGCATTGTGGGTAGTCTATTTTGGCGGTTATTTTTACCGGAAGTCGTTTATTTGTTTATTTATTTATTTGTGTCAAATTATTTTGCTTGTTTTTATTTAATTTTATTTTTATTTTATTTTATTTATTTATTTTATTTTATTTTGATCGGTGTTTTTTATTAACGTAGTGAAAATTTGTTTATATTGCTTATTGTGGGTAGTCTATTATGGCCGTTATTTTACCGGAAGTCGTTTATTTGCTTATTTATTTGGGTCAAATTGTTTTGCTTGTTTTTATTCATTTTAATTTTAATTTTTTATCTTATATATTTATTTATTTATTTATTATTTATTATTTTTTTTATTTTGGTCGGTGTTTTTATTAACGTAATAAAAATTTGTTTATATAGCTTATTTAATAGATTTGTTTTTGTTTGGGAAGATAATTAAAGCTATTTGTTGAATTTGGGGGTTGATTGTTGTGGTTTGTTCTGACTATTATTTTGGTGGGAACGTTTTTTAATTTATTTATTATTTCATGTATTTATTTGAATTGATTATCTTTATTTATTTTTTCTAACGGCTAGTTTATCTGCATCGGTTGTTAGTTTATTTATATATTTAGATGTATTTAGATCAATTTATTTTACTTGTTATTATTTATTTGTTACACTGTATATTTTTTCTTTTTGGTTTTCGGTTTTTAAGTAACGTAGTATATTATTTTTTATTTTTATTCATTTTTTTATCGTTATATAACAGTTATAGCTCATTTTTTTCGTCCGATTATTGGTTTGATTTTTATAGTCTAACTAATATTTTGGTCATAATAGTTTGCTAATTTGTTTATTATTTACTTTATTTATTATGCATTGTGGGTAGTCATTTTTGGCAGATATTTTACCGGAAGTCGTCTATTTGTTTATTTATTTATTTGTGTCAAAACGACTTCCGGTAAAATATCTGCCAAAAATGACTACCCACAGTGCACCACTGACCCGCATATATAAATAGCCGAGAAAAATAACATCACTCGTGGCCCGACGATTGCATCTAGCATGAAACAGACTGTCGCCTCTAAGTGTTGACTTTTATGTTCACTTTTAATTTACACACGCTCTATCTCTGATATTGAGCACTTTATCCCATAAATATAGCACACGTTAAGACTATATTTCTTCATATATATATATATATATATATATATATATATATATATATATATATATATATATATATATCCCTACATTCCACTCTTCAGTCCTTCCCTTCTTTGCCTTCACATCATTTTCAATACTTCCTTTCTATCTATCCTTTCCTTATTTTCGTTTCATTTTCTATCTTTTTTTCCCTTTCTTTCTTTCTTTTTTTCTTTCTTTCTTTCTTTCTTCCCTTAATTACATCTTTCATCTCTTTCCTTCCATTCTTTACATTCTTACATATATATATCTGGGGGTAACAGTATAATAGTCTAGTCCACAAAATGTTGAATATCTAAAAAGACACTAAACTAATTGAGTTTCTTTTCCCCAAGTTTTCAGATAAGACATTTAGCCATCTTGATACCATTTGTCGTTTGAGTTACTCAGCTAGAAAAAGAACAGGTTAAAATCATTTTGTGTCAGCCCCAGTGTCTTCCCAATTGAGCAATAGTTAGAGCAAAAAGATCATTCAGGCCTTCATTAATGGTACCAACATACATATTCTGGCTTACATCTTCAAAGTCCATTCATGAACCATCAAGGGAACGGTGAATAAGTTTTAAAAAGTGGGAACAGTAGAGAAAAAACTGGATCAGGAGGTGACAACAGCAAGAAGGATCATCATTTTAACTTAGATCTAAAGAGATCAATTAGAAAAGATCCAACTCAATCCATAAGACGCTTGGCATGTGAGAAAGGAGTGTCAGCTATGACAGTCCCAACAGCAGTGAAAACAGGCTTGAAAATGAAGTCGTACGTGAAACCTGTAAGGCACCTTGTTACTCCCGGACAGAAGGTTAGAGAAGGCAAAGATCATCTTGAATAAGCTGGAAAAACACCATGGAATATATATATATATATATATATATATATATATATATATATATATATATATATATATATATATATATATATATAAGTGATTCATCGAGTCTGAAACCTCAACAGAATGCAGAAAGCACTGGACAGCCGTTTCGTCCTATATTTGGGGCGCATCAGCAGTGCGCATCCACTACCGAGAATTGAAACCCTGACAGTTAGGTTGTCAAGCAAATACCATACCAACTGTTCCAATGGGCCTCGGTGACGAAGAGATAGCAAATCAGACTCAATATAGCGCCGCTCACTCACATATTCCATGGTGGAACTCTACTGAGATTCTCTTTAATCATAGGACTGTGACAACCTAACTGTCAGGGTTTCAATTCTCGGTAGTGGTTGCGCACTGCTGATGAGTCCCAAATATAGGACGAAACGGCCGTCCAGTGCTTTCTGCATTCTACTGAGGTTTCAGACTCGATGAATCATTTAAATATAATTATCAAATTCTCCTAATAATTTCAAATATATATATATATATATATATATATATATATATATATATATATATATATATATATTTGTGTGTGTGTGTGTGTGTGTGTGTGTGTGTGTGTGTGTGTGTGTGTGTGTGTGTGTGTGGAGTGGGTTATTTTGTGTAATACGAAGAACAATTCTTGAGTACTTTTGTTCAAAACTATATTTCAAAAGAAAGAAAGAAAAGAAGCAAATATTAGATAAACCAAACGACCAGATATAAGCAACGATATACGCGCGTATTGGCGTGAATACACAGACAAGCAAATAAATAATCATCACATTCATTTATGAGGTGTGTAAACATCACAGTGCAATGATATATATTAATAAATATACATATACAAATAACTACATTTTGGTGGGGGACATAAGATTCGCTGGTATTCAAAGTATATCTTAATTTTTATAAAAATACACAGATGTTACATGGGAGGAACGCTGCCTTCATAGGTCAATAATAAAATAGTACAAAAGATGAAGGAAATGTTCATAAAAATAAATAAATGAAGGAAAAAATTAGAAATTTAAAATTATTACCGGAGACGCTGGTCTAGATCTGATATAGTAACACTCGCCGGGTTAAAGGGAGATAAGCCGATATGAACCCTAAAGCTTAATAAAAGAAAAATATATAATAAAAAATTAGTCCTCCAGTATTTTAAGAGAAACAATTTTCTGTGCCTACAGGATAACATGAGTTCGTTCCGTTTATTAAGTAGTCCTACATTGCTAATAATTTTAGGATTATTTTTTTTCTAATAGACATAGGTTGCATCGCCACCCACACTGCCGGAAAATGGCTTGAGGCATATATATATATATATATATATATATATATATATATATATATATATATATATATATATATATATATATGTATATATACATATATATATATGTATATATATATACATATATATATATGAACTTTATTTCAATACTTCATGAGCTTCCGATCTTTAGCTATGATTAATTAATGATGAACATGCAATTTTCGTTTATGATCGATTTCATCACGATTCTCCTGTTAAGTTTGGAGAGTAATTATACATCCTTATTGCTCAAAGTGTTATAAAAACCTCAGAGAATTCCATTAAGAAATCTTTAATCATTTTAAAGTTAGAACGGCTCAAAGCTTAATCTAACAATTGAACAATTTTGCTGTTACACGATTTGGACAATTTTGCCGTTACACCCGGTATACATATATATATATATAATTTATGTCATTGTTTATTTTGAAACCCTACTGATTATCAAGTTGTCTCTATTATTATTACACGATTCCCAATGCTACACTAGTCGGGAGTTAGAAAATTCTAAAAATAACCTAAAAGTTTTCTTCAACTGGACTTTTTGACTTGATTAATATCAAATTCAGTAGAATCCCTCATATCCGGAGTGCCTCATACTCGGAATCCCGTATATCCGGGCATGATTTTTATATGTATATTTGAACTATTTGGATGATATGTAACTGATTTGAAGTTTCTGTTTTTCAGGAAATTTACTTCGGATAATTGCTTATGCTTATTTAACCCTAATGGCTTATATTAGTGCAAAAGATGATGGGAAAAAGAGGAAAGGATGACAACGAGACACATTTGCAACAAGATAGCGACAAGATGCATGATTATGATGAAACCTGGACTGAAATTGAAAACGCTACTGAAAGGGTTGTCAGTTTTATGGAAAGAAAGCCAGCATTCAGCTATGACGATTGCAATAATTCACGCAGAGTTAAAAACTGTTTTTCGTTTAAAAAAAAACAAAAGCAAAAGAAAATGCAGAAAAAGTTGAGAATGAAATTAGAAGAGAAAGAATCATCATGCAACAGCGATTAAAAAATCCTCGTTACATTATTTGTTTTGCATACGTGACATAATTAATTTAATGAATTTTCAGTAACATAACATTAAATTATTTCTTTTTCCTTAAAATCAATTCCGTTATATTTCACTCACCATTAGCTTATTTTGTTTACTATAAAAACATTGAAAATAAATGTTAAACCTGATTTCAGTTCTTTTATTTTAATCTAAATATAATCCCTCATATCCGGACTTTGTAACCCATTCCTCTTATCCGGAATCCCTCATATCCGGAATCCCTCATATCCGGAATCCCTCATATCCGGACTTTGTAACCCATTCCTCTTATCCGGAAGGTCTTCTTAGTCCGGTTGTCAGGGATTCTACTGTATTTATAAAACTAATCCTAAGCTAAAAGAGGATCGAATTCGCCAGCAAAGGCCTTTGAAAATAAGTCTGCTAACAAATACACAACAATAGAAATCCTTCCAACTAAAAAATTTAAGAAAATTGATGCTTTAGACAACGATAAACAGTGCCTTTTGGGCAAAAAAAAATTCCACGCGCTCGTAAAAGCTTATTGAAAACTGAAAGAGAAAAAAAACATTGTTTTTACGCCATGACGACAAAGAATAATTGCTTTAGTCCGAGAAAACGGATTAATTGAACAGACCGACAAATAAATCCGACTTATTCACGTTCTATATTTATCTACTATTAATTAATTCTGACGGATATTTACATTATTACTATCCCATAGATTGCTTAGAGGTTAGAAAGACAAACAGAAACTGTACAGTACACATCTGAGGTCTTGTAAAATTCAATCCTATACTTTCAAATGCATAAAAGTGAGGAAATACCTATGGGAATAAAATATCCTTGTATGAAAGTATATATGTCGTCGTTGTCTGAAGTGCCGTGGGTGATACACGCATGGGCGAGTGGTCCAAAATCAGGGAGGTCAACGGCGCCGTGCCGTGTCCCAGAGTTGTCTACATTTGGGGGAAAGGGCAAATATGTTCGTCTGTCTTACCCTGGCTTTTGAACCATGGAAACGTCAGCTCAGAAAATAGGTTCTTGCACTCGTTGAAGAATCGGATCGTTCGTTTCGTGCTCACTTTAAGGATTCTTTTCCGTTGATTTTCTCATTAACGGCCCACGCCTTTCGGAACCATAGAGTAAAATTGATTCCACGTATTTAAAAATTATATAAAAGAAAAAATAATCATACCGTCTTAAAGATTTTTTTGCAATCAGCACTGAAAGGCACTATATTTTATTTATTTGATAAACATATTTGCGTACGCATTGAGGAAATGAAGGGAAGTTTAGATGCTGCAAAAATATACGAATATGGCAGATGCTGTTAGAATGGACGACAATCTTTTTGTGATGAAAGAGGAGAAAAGAAAACCTGAAAACTCTTCTGTCATTTATAACTTTGTCTCTTTTATTCATTCTTTTTCTTTTTCTTCAGCCATTCATTTTCTAAACGCTTTCATTTAAGCTCCAACCATCGTTTCTCAGTTTCATTCATCTGCAGCAGCCCACCGGGAGGAGAACATGAATATGATTACGACTTCTTCATTCAGCAGCTGTGAAAAGCTTCAGAGATTTTCATGATCGTCTGCTTCTTACATTATTACTTTAACAAATGGTATCCATATTTTTCTGACAATCTCCGCTGACGCCATTCCTGAAAATAACAAAAGTGCGAAACACTACTCTCCATTTACACAGAGTGTTGATACTGATCTTACTGGATGTCGCCAATGTGAATGCGTTAATTTCATTGGAGAAGAGATTTAAATGACTTCTAACGGATTTGAAGCTGAATCAACTGGTTAAGAACTTAAAAGTTCAGCTGCAAGAACGCCACTGCTACATTTTTACCGATTCAAATAGGCAGACATTTTCTAAAATAATGAGAAATAAATCTGTATACTTGCGAGAAGATGTAAAAAATGTTTATAAACATAAGTAATAGTTAATTGCAATAAAAAGATGTCTGGTACAAGATAATATTAAAATAGCTGTTGAGAAGAATCAAATTTTCAATGTTTTGCAAAACAAGCAAGTTTCTATTTATAGAGAATAGCTAAACGTTTACCAAGTCTAACACAGAGCAAAATCAGTTGAGTTCCTAGTGAATATGACATTCATTAGAAATAGTTTACGACATAACTTTATTTACTGTATTTAGTAGAGGGACATTCTACATAGATATTGCAGATTTTAAACCTAGTTAAATTTCATGACTGCTAGATTTAAATTCGAAATATCTAAACTGAATACTATCACATCACCACACTTTGTATCAAAATACGCTTTTAAAAGACGCTGACAGTTTTCTCAAGGACATTAGTACGAAGTGAATGTCGAAGGCAAACTGTTTGGCCACTGGTACTAAAATAGACAAACTTTTACATAGACGTCAACAATTAAGGTATCCATAGTTTATGCTGGGTGGATTAAAAAGGCGTCCATCTTTGTAGTTTGACTCAAAATAGTAGTTTTTAATTTAAATTGATCTGTGACTACCTTGGATGTCAACGCTTCCTATTTTGTCCTTACCCAAAATTGAAGCTGGACTTATGGACTAATTTTCGAATCCTAGGCACCAGTCGTTTGGTCGGCCATAATACAACTGCTGGTTTTATAGCATTAAAGTATGTAACTCGTAATGAATTTTTAAAAAGTGATAAATGCAATAAATATATGAAAACTACTAATATAATATATGGATCAATACACAGAATTGCTTCTTAAAGATTCTTGGTCAGAGAACTTAAAGAATTACACAATTTCTCAAATGTGCAATACCATTGTACCGAGGCCTGTTTCTGGCCAAACCCGAAGAGCATAAGAAGAAAAAAATAAATTTCTTCATAATCCCTTGGAAATATATGTGTCAACGCCTCTGCCATATCAGTTAGCTGCCAATTCCGAGAAAATAAAGTCAGAATATAAAATATACACAGGCCATAAAATAAAAAAATAACTGTCGCATATACTTATGATATTTTTTCCTAAGTAAGAACGTGTGTCAAAAAATATAATATATAAAAATAGAAATATTTAACTGTTTTTCAAGACTTGTAGTTTCATCTGAATGCGTGTTTTATTAATGGGCGATTGCATATTCGTCAGGCGACAGAAAAGGACAGAAGGCCATAACGTAGCCTGTATTGTGTTTGCAGGGTGGCGGTAGCAGGCCGAGGTAGGTGGAAAAGAGAAACTGTTTCCCTCGTGAGTATAATACCACCGTAAAAGACGTGCTACTCAGTAGGCCCCGGATGTATCAAAGAAGCGAGTGGATTGAGGCATTAAAATGATCCCATATTAATGTTCTTAATCAAACATTTTTATACCTGCACACGATCATGAGCTCTTGCTGCTTGTTTAGCATTTTGTCATCATCCATGCTCTGGAAGATTACCAATTTTCCAACCATACACAAGAGTTACAATTAATCTCCTTTCAGCTAAACACATAGTCGGTGCTCAAAACTTTCCCATTCAATTGTGAGATCTAGCTTTTTTTAATCGTTTCAACCCAATCAAGGCAATGAAGCCACTAAGACGCAATTGGATTACAGAGTGTTAGAGAATATGAGAAAAACTACTACTAAGTAGAGAGAACAATAAAAGAACAGGAATTAAGAAAACAGAAGATAACGCTTGACATTACGTTTAAATTTTCCCCCAAGCAAGGCACTAAAGCCACTAAGACGCAAAGGGGTTACTGAGTGTTAGATAATATGAGTAAAACAACTATTAAGGAGAGAGAAAGGTAAAAGAAGAAAATTTAAGAAGACAAAAGATAACGATTGACATTGGATTTAAATTTTTGAAGATCAAAGTTGACTGAAACAGTCTGTCGCCTCTGAGTGTTGACTTCAATATTCCCTTATATATATATATATATATATATATATATATATATATATATATATATATATCGTATTTTCCGGCTTACAAGCTTGGAAGACGCACTCTAATATTGGAAAGAAATTTCTAAGATAAAAAAACTCATTCTCATGCATCAACACATTCACCACGCGTCCCTCACATACTGGCGGCACGTATTGTTTACATTAATCACTCATCCGATTTTGTTTGTAGGCCAATGAAATACTAGTTGGTGGTTAGTAAATATACTACACATCTTCCATTGTCCAAGAGTGGTTTTAAATCGTTTTGATGAACTCGCCATGGGTGGTAATTTCCAGGGCAAAAAAAGTTTGTGAAACGTGTGACAGCCTGGTGGTAACTGATATTTTCACGACATAAGAGTGTGAGCAAACCTACACCATCAAGATCAAGAGCAGAAAGGCTCTCACCACTGCAAATAAACAGGGCATGTTTAAGCTTGTGGCTCGGCTCCAGGAAGGTTTATAGTCTTGGAAATACTTGTAACATATAAGTACTGAGGTTACATCATATAAAAGGCTGAATTAGATAGCTAACATTATAGTGTAATGACCCAACATACAAATCCACGTCCCTATCAGTCAAGCCAATCAGGTAACTGTCCACGCTTACTTGAGCCTGGACGTTGCCTTACATTCGTCTTGAAAGACGCACACATTTTTTAGGGTATTTTTAGAGAAAATGCGTCTTGTAATCCGGAAAATATGGTAATCGGAGCTTACAAACCTTTTGGTTTATGAATAGACTAAACATGACTATTTCCTTAAACGCTTATCTTATGCGTAGCAACCACTGTCCCACTTGGTCATATGATTTTTAATGTCATGTCCTTTCAAGACCTAAGTGACTGTTGGACTTCACGGCTTCTTTTTTTCATTAATATTTGTAGACTTCACATTGCCACGATTTTACTTGTGAAAGTTTGTGGAAAGGTTTCTAGTTTGTTTCTCTACGATTTTGAATTCAGAATTGTCCTTCTTCAAGTCTGCTTACCCTACCTAGCATATGTAGAAACACTAGTCTAACACTTTCGCCCCAGCCCCTCAACCTCCGACGTCTTACTCTTTGGGTTGAGGTGTCTACTCGGTCTTAACCGAACGTAAGGGAGTGGCCGTAGCTCCACTGATCATCCGTAGATCATTCGACCGGTCCACTGGTTTAATCTTGCTTCCTGCCCACGTTGTGTTTGGTTTGATCCCGAAAGCAGAAGTGATGTTCATCCATTCACGGTCGACTGAAGATGTAGACACGACTGGAGAGTCTGTCCTAAGAAATTTAGAATGCACCAAAAAATATATATATATATATATCTTCAGAAATCCGGACAAACAACTATTCAAATTGTTGAATTGTTAATATCTTTTATATAGCAGAAAAGAATAGTATAGAAAAGAAACGGTTTACAGAAAAGAAAATTAATTGACGTAAAAAATCATATACTGGATTCTAGACAGAGAGAGAGTGGGTTGTGATTAACTTGTTAAATCGTCTCAGAATGATATGCGACTCTTGCGATAGAGAGATAAAGATTTCTGTGCGCGGCTAAAAAGTTTATAGTTGCGTTCCGCCTCGGCAGTAGTAACAGTAGTAGTAATCTTCGTGGTAGCAGAAGCAGCGGTACCTATATCAACAGTACATGTTAGCAGACGCTTCGTTCCAATCTTTGATATAACTTCCTCTCCCCCTCGAGTCTCCAACTCGACTCTCCACTGTCTCTCTCTTCTGTCTGCCTCTTCTGCAAGGAGATGGAGAGAATAATTCGTCTTGCTCGGGCCAAATTCTCTCTTCTCTCTTCAAGAATTATCTCCAGTCTTTCGTATATGAACGATGATCAACAAAACAAAAGAAAATACTTCGTGTAATTTCGTTAAAGGAGAGCGGTGGCTTGTTCGACGTTTCCGTTCCCAGTGGTAGTAATAATAGTAACAGTAGTAGTCTTAGATGTTGGAGGAGTAATTCGCTTCTTCGTTCTTATATCACCAGCACATGTTAGCGGGCGTTTTGTTCCAATCTCTGACGTCACTTTCGTACTTCTTAAAGCCTTCAATTCAACTCTGCTCACTTTCAATCTTCGACATCTCTCCAGCCAGTTCGATTGCACTCGAAGACAGACGAGCCAAAAACTACAAAAACGTTTTTCAGCATAATCACGTGTTTATATAGATAAACCTGGCTGGTTATAATCGACCCTTGGCCCTACTACTTCGCACGCGATTATCACGGGTTCTGGCTACTTTCAACCAAAATCATGTGAATTCCAAAGTTCCTCATAGCTTACTAAGTTCTATTTATAATTTTAACCTATAAAATTATTTCGACCATTTTTCATTGTCTTTCTAATGACCCAATTCCAAATAGGTACAATTCCTGCCCTAGATCAGATTTCATATCAGTAAACAAAAATGCTCTGATCTAATTTCGTTACTCAGATTCAGTCCAATTTCAATAAAAAAAATATACGCGTGTGTGTGTGTGTCTTTGTGTGTGTGTTTCCGCGACTCTCTTCTCTGTCACACTAGTCTGCCCTACTATTTTTCTCATAACGTGCAAAAAGATTGATTTATGCCTTGCTCAAGATATTAGTTTTACTTGAACGCAGCTGCTTCGGCTGAGATTTGAACTTTGCTTGCTGATTATATTTTTTTGGTCTGATAACTTACACCGTCTACACATATGAATATCTAATTCAAATTATAACCGTTCACGTAATATTGTTTATTTTTCTCTCTCTCTCTCTCTCTCTCTCTCTCTCTCTCTCTCTCTCTCGCTCTGCTTTACGGCCATATCACGTTAAAACACCGGTTCCCGATTTTAGGGAGCGTCTAGCCTTATTTGTACCTTGATGGGTGACCAATTGGGAATACTAAGTGCTATAAGTTTAAATATACAGTGGTATATTCCGAGCTATTATCCAGGAATGGATAATAGCTCGCAATTGTTAATTGGAGAATCGATTTTCAATTCTGGTTGGGTTCGTTATATTAACTTACGCACAAATACCCTTGGAAAAGGTATGAATACACCACTTCTCCCCCTAGCTATGGGTTAATTAATAAGACTTGTATCACTAAATCATTATTATCTCCCCACCCCACAAAAATTCTTACAATCTAAAAATATTTTCTGGCTTTAAATAACTCTCTCTCTCCCTCTCTCCCTCTCTCCCTCTCTCTCTCTCTCTCTCTCTCTCTCGTACCTGTTTTTTTCTTAAATAGAGTACGTTACCATATTATATGCAAATTACCTGTTCATTAATTAGTTACGCGGATATTCACGAACACCAGCACAAACGTTCTGCATTATCAAGTGTTTTAAATGCAATAATAAAAAATAAAATAATAATAAAATAATAATAAATAATAAAAAATAAAATAATAATAAAATAATAAAAAAATAATAAAAAATAAAATAATATTAAAATAATAAAAATTAATAAAAAACAAAGTAATAAAAAAGAAAATAATAATAAAAATGTTGAATCCATTTTGAAGCTATCGCTTTTTCCCTACCGTCGAAAATGGTACGCAATGTGATTTATTAAGCTTACTTTATTTGTGGCACAAGTCCACTAATAAGAGGCACCCAGTGAGGATCGAACTCACTAATCAGTAATATTGAACTGCAACATGAGTCGTCTAATCATTACGATGACGCGCCTAAATCTTATGCAACATAAGCCGCCAAGCAGTTTTGAGAAATGACAAATGGTGAGAATTGTTGTAATGCTTAATGGAAGAATCAAGAATACTGGAAATTGCTAAGATTTTTGCAAGACCCCATCATAGAATCAAGAAAATTGTCTGGAATCTTGCAGTATGCAGTTTTGAGAAAGGGAAAATGAATGAATGATTTTCTCTTCTTCGACAAGCCGAAAGCCGTTCAAAACAGTGATGTACCAATACTTCCTATGAAGTAGGATCGTTACTTTTTGCCACTGGTGTTCAAAATGTACCGAAAACTTCATGAATCACCACACCGAAGCGCTTATAAATATGGACTAAACCCAGTGTTCACCCTCCTCTGAAATTGAAGCATCTCACTTAACCTGTTACCTGAGCCGAGAAGTATCTGAAAACAGAAATTTGATAAGCGTCCTTTACGGACGTTTACAGAGTAACATTGATTGGTTCAGACGGCTGGCAAAAAGGATGGGGTGCCTAGAAGTTCCTCGTCTTCTCTCGGTGGAACGGCAACAAGGAGGCGGAAGAATTTATGTTTGGGGAAGGAATCATTGGCAAAGAATTGGTCTCTGGCGTCAAAATAAATTATTTTTCCAGTATCGATTCCCTAGAGATCAGCCTTCAGACATGGCTCTCGGTTAAAAAAAAAAAAAAAAAAAAAAAAAAAAAACTGACATTCAAACGTGAAGTAGAATTTATGCAAAAAAGACTTTTCTCCAGATATTGTTGCTGCTCTAGCCGTTGAATAATTAGCTAAATTAGGATTTAAAGAGATGATCAATTTATGGAGCTGATCCCGGTCGGAAATCTCTCGAAAATCGTACAAAGGCGCCATTATTTGGACAGCAAGCAATTTTCATCGCAGTAGCAACTGTTTGGGAATCCATCACATCTAAACAGATTTTTAAATTAAATTCTACTTGAAATCATTCTAAAAAATATTAAAATATATCACCAAACAATATTGTTTTATATTATGTTTTTAATTATTCCAGTATATTTCCCAAGAATGCATAGTAATTCACAGATAATGAAGAAAAGGAATCTGTGGAGAATGCAAAGGGAAATCACTACACTGTTTTTCCCAAGAATTCATGACAATTAACAGATATAAAGAATATGCCGAGAGTCATGACTGTATATTTCCTAAAAGAATATGGCATTAAAAAGGAAACTGTGGAGTGTCGCCTACAACCTGAAAGGACACGGTATTAAATGAAAACTGTTATTCGGCAAAATTAGTTATAGTTTGTGTTGTGGATTCCGGCAATGGAATCCTGCACAAATAAATAAACAACGCCAGTAATTGAGATAGACAAATAAGTGTATTAAACGTAAGAATACAGACTTGAAGTGAAGATTAGTAGTCCAGGAATGCGGGTTAGTAGAAAGTATATGTACAAGTCTCTGTAAGTGAAGCCGTAATTATCTCTCTCTCTGGACTCTCGTATAACTCTCTGTGAACACCCTGTGTACTGTCTCCGTATCTCTCACCCTGACTCAACGTATCTCAACCCGCAGGTATTCTCTCTGTCAGTATAAGTATACTTTGGACGAGTCCATCTTGTGTAAAAAGGTTTGCCCCACAACACTTTGATAGTTTTTGTAATAAATCATTAGCAAGATTCAATTTTTGTCCTTCATTAATTCTAAATTATCGTATTATGTTTATTTTTGCATAAATGAAAGGCTATATTATTTTAGGTTTTCTATTTTTTCTTATAAATAGTGGGTATTTATTTTATAAAATTGCTGACTCTCGGACAATTAGTTTTAAATTAATTTCATTTAATTCATTTGCATATAATAATGACACGGATAAAGAAACATGAAAATACGGATGAATCTAAACTTTTATTTGTAAACCAAATACCGATTATGTAAAAGCATGTTTCTCGGAATCACTTTCATTTTTTGAATCCTTGTAGCGATTCAGAAAGTACATAACTCCTGCCAGACATACCTTTTACAATAGTACATTGTTCGTTGTTTTTGTTTAGCGGCATATGAATACATCTATGAGTTATTTAATGCCGAAATGTAAATATTTTGTAGGAATTTTTGGTTGTTTTTTAGATAATAAAGATTATAGTGATGCGAGACTTACTAATTAACCCATAGCTCGGAAGAGGAGAAGAGGTGGATTCGTACCTTTCCTAAAGGTATTTACGCATAAATGAATATAAAGAACCCGACTGGAATTGGAACTCGGCTCTCCGATTAACAATTCTGAGCCATTATCCTTTACACCAGCCGCACATCCAAGCTTACAGCACCTGGTATTCCCAAGCATTCACCCATCTTAACTTCGCTGATCGTAAGGGAACCAATGTTTCAACAATTATGTGGCCGTAAGCCACAAGAGTACACGTCAGACCAAAAAAGGAGTATTGCTGAGCTGAACCTGCCAAGTCCTCACTTTCCAGCCATAAGATCAGAAAAGTCTACCCGACCTTGTGGATAATTAATTATTTTCCGCTCTACAAAACCTATCCTAGTAATGAAACGTCGCAAGCCTCGAGCTACACTGTCGCTATTTCCATGGCAAATGTTCTAACGAACTAGATTCCTTAGTTCCACCAGTTTCATTTGCATTCCCTTCGTATTCCATTAGTAACGAGGAAGTTCCATTCGAAATGATTCTTCCCAAGAATCGCTACTTTGTGGAACAGGCTCCCAAGAGGACTCGGTAACATTAGAGAAAATGGCTTACCTCCGCGACGAAAACGAAGTCGGGCGTGTCTCGCATGTAAAATATTCCCAAAGGGGTGGTAGCACCTGTTAGGGTCCTAGCTATGGGCAAATAGTTAACCCTGAAACTGAGGTAAAAAAGCTTTATAAAAGTGTAAAAATAGGTTTTAATACCAGAAATACTTTGTAAAAAATTATTACCAGAAATAAATTTTTGAAGAAAAAAAAACTATTACCAGCAACACGTTTTTGAAAAAAAAATATTACTAGTAATACGTTTTTAAAAAATATTAACAGCTATACGTTTTTGAAAAAAATAATATTACCAGCTATACGTTTTTGAAAAAAATAATATTACCAGCTATACGTTTTTGAAAAAAATAATATTACCAGCTATACGTTTTTGAAAAAAATAATATTACCAGCTATACGTTTTTGAAAAAAATAATATTACGAATTATACGTTTTTGAAAAAATAATATTACCTGCTATACATTTTTGAGGAAAAAATATTAACAGAAATAGATTTTTGAGAAAACAAAAATATTACCAGGGGAAAGAAAAGTTGTCGGCATTAAATGATCCATTGAGGTTGATATGCCATAAAACAAACCAAACCAAACCAATCCTCCTATCGCTCTCATACAACAACCTCCCCTTCCGTAACCCTCTACAGTTGTTTTACAACTCGGGCCTAAGGCGTTTATTGACTCAGATTTTGACTCAGACTTTCACCATTTTTTAATCTTTCGTTCTATTTCGCCTAAATTATTTACAAGCTGTGCAGATAGAAGATGTTTCAAAACTGTTTTGTTCAATCTATATATAAAAAGTTTTAGCCTCTCTGTTTGTTTATTATCGAACTTTTCCTAAGGTTTTGGATTAACCCCCCCCCCCATAACCCATATTCTGAAATTTAAATTTCTGAAACTCCTGTTCAAAATATAGAAAGAGAAAGCCCAAAGATGGAGATCACATTAGAAAGAACAAAATGAGACAATATCGATGGGAAGTTGAGCAAGAAATCACTAATCTGTGGGTAATGCCTTACAAAACATATTCAACTGTCATATCAATGTCAAAATCTGTTCATCAATTCATTCAATCAAGTATTGCATCAAATACATATCAAAGGGGTCATATCAAGCTGTTTTTACAGAAAACACCCATTAATTTTTTCCCTTTGAATTAAATTAAATTTGAATTTGAACAATGGAATGATTCCTATCCATAATATAGAAGGAGAAAACCAGAAGATGGAGGTCACATCGACAAAATCATTGAGTAATATTGAAATGCATCATTTTTCTCCACAAATTATAACAATGATTTAAAATCAATCATCATTTTCGTACAAAAAAATTGTGACACGCAGCAAGGTGCAGGTAATTCGGCTAGTGATAGAAATTAAAAAAAAACTTGAAAACCTTACCCGACTCACCCCATTTTGGAGACAGAAATCGTGCTGTACAGTCAAATAATTTTTTTGTCAGCTATGTTGCATGTTTTTCGGAATCATATTCGATTACAAAATGATTTATCAGAATGAGTTAAAAACGGCGATATTTTTTCTGATTTCTTCAGTAGATATCCAAAGAAGTAATAAAATAAAATTCAACTCATAAATCGAAATCCAAATTCTTTGCGTTTGGGGTGTTAATCAGCTTTTATTAACGAAAGACAAAAAGTGATTTTGTTTAAAGACATTCATTTTTGGCAATTAATGCATTATAACTTAGGCTTTACATGTTGAATGGGGTTACGGTTGGGAGTTAAGTTTCTTTACAATCATTGTTCATACAAATATGGTTTATTTGTTTTTTACGTTTTGTCAACCCTTTGTAGTCTATTTAAAGCGAAAATATATTTGAGATTGTAGGAAAAATGCTTTTTTTGTGAGTGAATATTAGATTAATAACTTTTCTTTTTGGGAATAAAAATGATATCTCCAGGTACAATTTCAACTATTTAACCCATAGCTAGGGGAGATGGGACCTTACCTTTCCCAATGGTATTTACACGGAATTCGAATTTGGCTCTACGATTCCTCAGTCCAAGCCCGTATCGATTACATCACATAGAATAATGAAACTTCTCATAAAACGCCTTTAAAATTCAATTCATTTTCATAGGCCACCAAAGAAAAAAAGTTTCTATTATGAGATTATTTATATAAATATATTTATTCGAAATTTAAATAGTTTAATGAAATTTATATGTAACTTTATTCAAGCATACGATGAGAAAATAAAATATTTGATGACATATACGGCCCCCTTCTCCATTTATATTTTATTCGACTGTATTATGTTATGAGGCTACGTGAAATTACTGGCAGTTTCGGCTGTCCGGGTAAAATTTATAACATTAAAATAAGTTTTGATACCATTAAAAACGAACTCATATATGTTATTAAAATGAGATCTTTATACCATTAAAAACGTACTCATATATCTCATTAAAATGAGGTCTTTATACCATTAAAACGAACACATATCCGCCATTGAAATGTCTTTATACCATTAAAAACAGACTCATATATGCCATCAAAAAGAGATTTTATATAATGGTAATAGTGAGAATAACCGTTACTATACAGGAAATATTTGGCATTCATTGATGAAATAGTTGACGCTGAAATGTATAAAATCTTTTTCCTAAAATATGTTTTCAGGAAAAAGGGCTTCTCAGTTCCACTGTTAATCCACTCTCTGATGGGAGTTTCCTTCCTCACATTTTGTTTAAGCTTGTGTGGAAAGTCAACATCTTGATTATATCATTATTTTCCATGGCTACCTCCGATATGTAAACGCGTGGTCGACCCAACTGCGCCTAGGATATCCGCGGGAAAAATGAATGACAAGCAGGTATATAAACACTTCTCCGAGAGGGAGAAAGAGATGGTCTCTCACGTCCTGACTGGATGTAGAACCTACGTTTGGAGAAAGCATCCAAGACCGCACACACACACACACACACACAAACATGCACGCACACACAAACACTGGCCGGTTGAAATTGAATAAAATGTAATGTAACGTTTGATAGTTTTAGTCTGGTGTTCTCAATAAAATGTACAACGATAACGTTACATCATCATCACCACCCCCATTGTCATTATCACGATCAACAGAACAACGGATAAATCGATTTTCTGATAAAAATTGTGCAAAAATCATACTGAATGATCGCAAAAAGAAAATAAATAATTCAATTTATCAAGACTACAATAAATTGGGCCCAAAAAAATTTCCGGGCAAATTGAATTTATCTATCGAGATTTAGTCAGATCAAGTGGCTGGATATTCCGACGAAACGAAATAAAACAATTGCATTCATGTTGAGAAAATTACAGAATTTTTTTTTAAAGCGTTTCACCACAAGCAAGGCGGGAAGCAAGGGGTTACAGAGAATTGGAGTGAGACCAAATAGGAGTAATAAAGGAAAGAATGAAGAGAAGGATAGGGAAGAGATCAGGGCATCTGGAGACGTCGATTGACATTACATTTGAATAGTTGGAGATTATAACTATCAGGGAAACAGGAAAAGGGGAGGGAGTTCTACAGGCGAGAGGTACGAGACATGAAGCTATTGGAGTAGAAGAGACGGCTACATTTAACAGTTTCGACACTGAAAGGGTGAGAGCGAGATGCCAGCCTAGTAGAACGCTTAAATTCATGAAGTCTGGGAACCAGCGAAAGCAGCTCGTTGGAGCAATTACCATGAAATTATTTGTAGAAAAGACAGAGGGAAGCAACAGAACATCTGTGAGAGAGTGACTGCAGACGAGATGCCAGATCAGGGCCAATTACATAAATTTTCTAAACAAGAACACAATTATTTTCTTATACCGGATTTTTCAGCATAAATTTATCTCATTAATTTCTCTTTTTCCTCGTTTTATGGAATAGTTGAGGAAATGATACGTCAACCCAAACTTCGATAAATAATTTGAGTATCGGAACTCCATTAAGAAATGGCAAATAATTATGAACGAGGTTTATAATAAACTCATTTTATATAACAATTTAAGATAGATTACAAGGGAAGAAAAAAATTCCTTTTTGCGTGTCTAATATAGAAAGTTTGTATTTGTTTTACGTACAGGTTGTAAGTGACTTACTGCGAAAATTGAAGGTTCTTTCATTGAGCAGCATGTGTTAGATTCATTGAGCAGCTGTTTGTGTGTGATTTATGACCAGCTGGTTCGAAACTGTTATCATGGCCGCTTTAAGACTGCTGTCCAGACAACATGTGGTTTTTTTTTTATATCTAACTGGTTGTCTGGGCAAACTAGAATTATTGTATGTGGGCGATTACTGCCTGTGTATAGGTCTTCGTGGGCGTTTGCTTGTTTCTAGGGGCTGCTGCTGCTACTTCTAAGTTGTAATGTTTTCAAAAAATTATATGATTAATGTCTATGGTATCCAATTATATTTTTATTAGTGAAAATGTCACTACCTATTTGACATTTCTATTAAAAATAGACAAATTCTGAATAAAAGTTTTTATTGATTAAACTATATACACAGACTTTGAAAAAAAGTGTAAATGTTTTGAATAAAAGTGTTTTTGTCTCATAAAAACTTTAAAAACGAACTTAAAATGTGTACATAAATATAAACAAAATGTACTCTTACAATGCATGTTTTTAAAGCTTTAATGAAATTTTGTCGACCACAGATAATTTTGTTTTAAATCAAAATTATTTTAATAGAACTCATACGTTTAAATAAGTGTAAAAATTAAATTAGTATTTTGTGTTAATCGCATAAAGTGAATATTTATACTGCATAAAGTGAATATTAATACCGCATAAAGTGAATATTTATTGACTCTGAAAAATATAATTTTCCTGAAATTTTTATTGTAGAAAGAAATTAATAATTAAAATTATATTGGAACAGATTATGCAAACCATCATGCAAATTGTGAGATAAGCATGAAACTTAGCATAATTGTCCCTGATAGGTCACTTTTTCAGAAAAATGTGCTAGCCACGAAAAAATCCAATATGGCTGCCATTTTTCAAGATGGCTGCCAAACGGGCCTCTGTTTCATGCATTTTGCTCAGAAATCATAGTGCAAATTGTGATATAAACATGAAATTTGGCAGCAGTGTTCCTTGTAGGTAGGTTATTCAGGTGAAAGTGGTAGCCACGAAAACATTTCAATATGGCAGCCTTATTTCAAGATGGCCGCTAAACGGGCCTCTGTTTCATGGTTTTACTGAAAAACCATATTACAAATTGTGATATAAACTTGAAATTTGGCAGGAGTGTTCCTTGCAGGTCTGTTTTCAGATAAAAGTTCTGGCATTGTGAAAACTCAACATGGCGGTCATTTTTTCAAGATGGCAGCCAGTGCCTCATAGTGGCAGTTCATCGAGGAGGCAGAGTAAGGCAGTTAATTGATAAGGTCGAGTAGTGGCAGTTCATCCAGGAGACAACATTCAAATTGAAATGTGAGGAGATATGAAGAGAGTGTATGTCGCTCACTACCAGGGCACACTGGTGACAGACACTGCTGTGGAACTCAGCATGGGGTTCAATGTCAGCTAAACATGGAGTTTAGTATCCCAAATTCTATCTAGTAAGCCCCTAATATATTAGATAGACGTACCTGAATGGACAGGTTGTGCCAACGCGGGAGAGCCGAGCCAAGGATAACAGGGGCTTTTGAAGTTATCTGGATGGTATACAGATCGCACGGGATTCAAATGGCATTGGATGAACGATCGGGCTAGGTGTAGGGCAGTTGCGTGAACCTAGTTGTATCCCATACATCAAAGTGAGCGAACGGTGGTAAAAGGATAAAACCTCGGCCGTTCCTGTCAAATGATGGATAAAGATTCCACATCGAAAACTGGAGCAAATGCTGCCTTTGTCAGCAGGAAAAAAGCAAAGAAACCCTCATTTCACCTCTTAGTTCATTCCAGAGGAAGCGATATTATGCTGGATACAGTAATATTGCAAGAAATGTACCATTGTTTTATGCCATCAATGATATGCCGATAGCACTTGACCCTTCAAGGCTTGATGAAGGTGAAGGTATAGAAACCACTCTGGTTCGGAATGGAGCTAAATATCATCAGAGTTGCCGATTGCTGTCCAACAACACCAAGTTAGAAAGAGCACAGCAAAAAGAGCGGTCCCGAGCACCTCCGGAGCAACAGATGAACACCGAAGCAAGAGACGAAAATCTGCAGACATTCCAAAAGTGGAATGTTTCTTCTGGGAAGAAGATGTTATTTCGAATCTGCAAGAGGGGATGACAGAGAGACTAAATGAACACCTCAATCAATGTGCCAGAACCCTGAACGATGGAAAGCTCCTTGCAAAGTTAAGTGGCGGAGACGTTGTTGCCCTGGAGGTTAAGTACTACCTTCGATGCCTCCAAAAGTTGTACAATGCTGAAAGAGCATACCTCAATTGCCTAAAGAAAGCAGAGAGTAGTGATCCAGGGAAGGATTTATAGCCAGTGGCCTTTTCAGAACTAGTTATCTACATCATGGATAGCAAAGTCACCAACACGGAAGGAGCACCGGTTGTATTTCGGCTTGCTGACCTAGCCTCACTCTACAAGCTTCGCTTGGAACAGCTTGGGGTTGATTCCCCGAATGTCCACTCTACCAGGTTGAAGGAACAGCTACTTGCTCGGATTCCAAAACTTAAAGCCCATAAGAAGGGACGTGATGTACTCCTTGCCTTCAAAGCGGACATAGGCCCAGTGCTCCATGAAGCTAGCCAGTATTGCAATGCTTTCCATCTATCTAAGGCAGCAGATATTCTGAGAAAAGAAATGCTCCAGCACAAGACAACATTCAGCAGCGAGCTCAAAGATGGCTTTGGTGAGGAGGCTATCCCACCTGCACTTCTTCAGTTCGTGTGCAGCATTGAACATGGTGTTGATATAAAATCACACCTGACGCACGGAATAGCGAAGTCAGACTTAGCTATTGCTCAGCTTTTACAGTTCAACTGCTACTCAAAACGTAGAGAAGGATTGACAACCCAAATACATTCTAAAGACCGTGAGACCCCTTTTGCTGTCTATGTTGGGTTGAAGGTGTACGCCAAGACACGAAAAAAAGTGTTGATTGACAAATTCCATGAGCATGGACTAAGCATATCGTATGACAGGGCATTAGAGATATCCGGCAAGCTTGGTGAAACTGTGATAAAACAGTATGTCGAAGAAGATGTTGTGTGCCCACCAGTGCTGCGAAAAGGGCTGTTCACTACGGCCGCTGACGACAACATTGATCACAATCCCACGGCCACCACAGCTAGCACGTGATTCCATGGTACAAGTATTTCCATGTTCCGGTTCTTGGAAGGTTAGCCTATTGAAATTCAAATGCAGAGAGTTGTAAGGATATATATGACCTGTAGATATTTTCCCAGATATGGACAATTTCCATGCTGGGTATTAGCACAGAAAGTAATTTTGACGTTGAATTGGACATTTCATCAGGATTGTAAATGTCGACTTTAAATCATTTCATGTAAATATCCACCGTAGGGTATGGGCGCTATATCATGCCAAATCAATTGAAACAGTGCAATCATTGAGTTCTCTCACTCAGATTTACAATTGATACGGCAATAAATCAAAAATATTTCATCAAATTCAACTAATTTAATGATTTCAGATCAAAATCATAAAACAGAGGCCCGTTTGGCAGCCATCTTGAAAAAGTGGCCACCATATTGTTTTTTTTCGTGGCTAGCACTTTCACCTGAATGAGTGGCCTACAAGCCTCATGCCAAATTTCATGTTTATATCACAATTTGCACTATAGTTTCTGAGCAAAACCATAAAACAATGTCCCGTTTGGCAGACATCTTGAAAAATGGCCGCCACGTTGAATTTTTTTCGTGGCTAGCACTTTTTTCTGAATAAGTGACCTATCAGGAACACTCATGCCAAATTTCATGCTTATGTCACAATTTGCACGATTCTACCCAAAATTTACATTTTCCTGCTCCACTATTAATAAAAGTAAAATGACTTTTAAGCAGAGTTAACTCCCTTTGGATATTTTAGCCATAAAGCTTTATTTTCGTTGTGTTGTGATATATATATATATATATATACATATACATATATATAATTTTGTTTTGGGGTTACAAAGACATCATCAGACCCACAACGAAAATATATAAATTACAAACATATCATATACAAGATGAAATACAGTAAGTGTAAACAAAAACGATAATCGTCTTTCACATTCATTTAAGAGAAAATTGTATATTTTAAAGAACATATACGTATACAAAGCTAAAAAGGTTTTGCTAATCTGGTGGGATCCACATAATATGTCAAAACGATGTCCCCGAACATCTGCTTTGTTTGGCCATCGAAAATGAAGAGAGAGAAAATTTAATTCCTGCTTTAATTGGCGGAAAAACGCCTGTTCCAGTGCATGATGGGAGTTTTCATATTTAATTATTTTTAAATAATCTAACTTTTTCTTTAATTATTGTTAATTATCATTCTTATCTGGATTTCAAAGTAATTTTATTAACTTTTAATTTTTCTTTTATTATTAATTATTATTTTGGTTCATACACCTATATTGCCTAGTACTAAGGGTTAGAGGTTATTTAGGGATTTATTTGTTACTAGCATTACAAAATGTCGACCAAGGGCTCTTCTTAAAATACGTCGAATAATCCTGTGTTTAGCCGATACCACAAAATCTATGTCACAGTTCAAACAGGGAAGCGATCTCGTCAAATATGTGAGTTGCTGGTTAAAATTTCTCGAATTGAGGGCCATCAAAAAAGAAACTGCGTTTATCTTTTTATAGTTGAGTAAAAACAAATGAGAATGTCAAATACATTAATTTTAAAATCACTGCTGAATTAGGGGTGAAGGTCGTAAAAGACACAAACTTTTCCAGGAGACACATATTGTTACCCACTGTTGAAGATTGTTTGATCTTTATTGGGGAAAGATCTGCAAACCAAAGAAAATAGATTCTGTGAAAGGCCAGATTTTCAGTATATTGGTTACCTGGGTTAATGTTAGGCTATTTATTTAATCACATTATGGTCATTTGCCCCATATGCAAAAAACAATCGATTAACGCCTCTTTAGGCGCACAGTAAAAAAGGGGGTCGTACTTAATGTGAAATTGAAACAGAAATAATTTGCTTATTTACAGTCATATTTTGTGAAAAAGAAGATAGGTACAGAGGCTCTCTCAAAATATTATTTTAGGCATTTAAAGAAATCAATCCAGGAAGAAAAAACTACATAATTGGGAGCCTACTGTAGTGGAAATTTAAAAAAGTTCTTTGATAGAGAGTGTAATGCGAAAGTGAAGTTGAAATGTCCATGTAAATGAGAAATATTTGCCGAATATGTATCGTATGCGGCAAACCTTCGAAAGTTGGTACGGCCTTGTAGAATTATAGTCTAATAGAAGCGAATGAGTAAACATCGTTTTATAGAGGGAAACTTGATCCAGCTACGTGTCTGTTTCAGAAACGTATTTCTAAATTGTCTGTTTTAACTTTTCATCAAGATGGTTGCAAGTCACGTGGTATTTGGAATCCAGCGGTCTCTTTTCTCAGCTTACTGCTGAAAGCTAAATTGTTCTACTGAATTCATATCTACTGATTACTTACACTGAGAAGAGTGGTCATGAATAGTGAGTAAACTTACCGACGTCCTACATTATATTCGTGCAGGCCGGCTCACTAAGGTACTTTTCAGAATTGTCTTAAGCTTAAATTCCATTCTTCTGATTGGTTGAAAATAATCTTGAAAAGGAGCTCCTTTATCAAGACTTTTTTTGTTCCGAGTACATTCCAATCAGACAAAGTGTCACCATAATCAGGCACAGGATCACGGCTTATCAAAAATGTCCCATCCGATGACCGCACTAGTTTGATAATGTATTCGCGCTAGTTAGTGGAAAGAAGCAGAGAGTCGTATTTCTTTCCACATAACGTGTTTATTTTTTCCCATCAGAAAGATCCAGTAAACCTCCTAGTTTATTACAGACTAATTATAATTTTACATTTTTTTATTTTCATTTTCGAATGTTTCTATTTTCAATTAAAATATATTAACTTAAAAGACAGATCTGTATTTTAAATGCTCAATTAATTCTAAAATATTTTAAATATATAAGTTCTCAGGCTTTCCTAAAGATTTAAACCAACGCAAGTTTACATTTAAAATTATTTCAAAATTAACTGTAAGAGATTCCATAGTATAATTCTTCAACTTGAAATTATTGGACATTTTTATCAGTCAGTGTATCAAACAAAACCTTTAACTGGAAGTATATAGTCAAAAATCAATTTATCGAAGTTTAGTAGTTTAATTCAAACTTATAGATACAAATTTACAATGGAAGACATGTAAAACCTCACGATTTAGAGGCCTTTTTTAAAAACTAATCTTACTGAATCCTTTATGCTAGGTTGATATCCAGGATGTTTCAATAAATTTGAACATTATTATATTGTTATATTATAACTAGAAAATCTAGGTCAATGAGACCGACTTATTCTATAACAAAATAAGATTTATTCTTCAACATTTGGATTGGGGATTTCAAGGTATGTAAATTTGATGAATAATTTCACACGTTTTCGCAAAATATTAATATTCAATCCGCCTGTGACACAGCACACAGCAAATCAGTAGTCCAGCTCCTCCTGACAAACACACGGCAACATTTGAACTTTGTGTGTCATATTCAAATCTGCATTGCAGTTGCTGCATTTTTAGCGAATTCTCTCACAAATGCAAACTGCACAGTTTTGTTCATTTTATTTTCCAGTGAATTTTATTTCTATACCTGAATAGAAAAAAAATATAAACCATTAACCATAGCATTTAAGCTTTTCTATAAATGCTATTAAAATTTGAGATCATTTGAACGAGAATTGATCGAAGTTATCAAATGACGAAGTGATATCAATTTTTCAGAGACACCCAGTATAAAGAATTCATTTATCCTTATTACTATAAAGGTCTGTGAACGGTGCTTGTGTGTTTGCCAGAAGTCATATAGAGAAAGTGGGTGAAAGAAAGATATGAATTTATTATCTTGTAGGAAGCTGGGAGAGAGAAGGAAATGAAGAAAAAAACGCTCCTTCTTTCCACCCAACTCTCTCTCTCTTTCTCTCTCTCTCTCTCTCTCTCTCTCTCTCTCTCTCTCTCTCTCTCTCTCTCTCTCTTTCCATCTTCCCGTGATTGCGTGTGTGCTTATTTATATTTCAGCTTTCTTTAAACAAACGATATTTTTAAATATTTTTATTTCAATTTTCTTCAAAAAGACAATTTTAATGTTGAAAGCAACTTCGATAAATGTATTCTCAAAATATCTGTACTTTCACAAACTCTTAATGAAACTAAATTCAAGTCAACAGTAACATAACAAGGTTGACACAAAAGGTCACAGGTGATCTAGGTACTTTACTAAAACTTTGATAAACAATTTAATCAACAAAGCATTCCAAGCATTCCAAGAATTCAAAACATTAACTAATGCTAAGATTTTTGTCAGGTTCGGGCAGCGGCAAAATATGATTTAACAAAAACGTTACAATCTCACGGATAAGTAATATTTGTAATTATTGCTAATTGCTCTTTTTGTGTCGTTTTGGTATTTACAACCAAACATACGGATCTTCAGAAAACTGCCTTTTGATTCTCATAGAGGTCCCCCCTTCGAGTCTTCGAAAATCTGTTGGACACAACTGAAATAATACTGTCAATAGGTAAATCTTTCTTTTTGTTAGCATCATCCAAATGATATCTTGTATTTCTTGAGAAACATGAGAAGAGAAAAATGGAAAACGGAAACATGGAAAATGGAAAGAATAACTCAGATGCAACACTAAGTGAAAAAATCCTGTTTTTTTTTTTTCTTCTTCAAAGAGAAATCCTGCTTTTCACTGCCCGATGTTTCCCTTCGTGGGTTAGTTTTATGGATAGAAGCCTCTAAAAATAAAAGAGATGACAATTATTTAGGCAACTAAGGTATATGAAGAACGATTTCTCTGGACAGTGAAGCTTAATTTTATAGCAGCTTCTCCATTGTTCCTGACATGTCACATACAAGCTCTATTAAATTACTTGTAGCTTCAAAAGAACCAGAATTTTATTGGCTATTGTTGAGAATTTTGAATATTCTCTCACATTACAAAAGTGCTAATTATACTTCAGAAGTATGATCTATTATTATTTTATGATCTTCATTATTTTATGGTTCTTATAATTTATTGATCCTTCATATTTTATGGCTCTTATAATTTTATGATCCTTATTATTTTATGGTTCTTATAATTTTATGATCCTAATTATTTTATGATCCTAATTATTTTATGATTTTTATGAATTTATGATCTTCATTATTTTATGGTTCTTATAATTTTATGATCCTTCATATTTTATGGTTCTTATAATTTTATGATCCTTCTTCTTTTATGGCTCTTATAATTTTATGATCCTTCTTCTTTTATGGTTCTTATAATTTTATGATCCTTATTATTTTATGGTTCTTATAATTTTATGATCCTTATTATTTTATGATCCTAATTATTTTATGATCCTTATTATTTTATGATCCTAATTATTTTATGATCCTTATTATTTTATGGTTCTTATAATTTTATGGTCTTCATTATTTTATGATTCTTATAATTTTGATCCTTCTTTTATTGTTCTTATAATTTTATAATCCTTATTATTTTATGATCCTAATTATTTTATTATTTTATGCTCTTCATTATTTCATGGTTCTTATAATTTTATGATCTTCATTATTTTATGGTTCTTATAATTTGATGACGCTTATTATTTTATGGTTCTTATAATTTTATGATCCTTATTATTTTATGGTTCTCATAATTTTATGATCCTTCTTATGTTATGATCATAATTATTTTATGATCCTTATTATTTTATGGTTCTTATAATTTTATGATCCTTATTATTTTATGGTTCTTATAATTTTATGATCCTTATTATTTTATGGTTCTTATAATTTTATGATCTTCATTATTTTATGGTTCTTATAATTTTATGATCCTTCTTCTTTTATGGTTCTCATAATTTTATGATCTTCATTATTTTATGGTTCTTATAATTTTATGATCCTTATTATGTTATGATCCTAATTATTTTATGATCCTTATTATTTTATGGTTCTTATAATTTTATGATCCTTATTATGTTATGATCATAATTATTTTATGATCCTTATTATTTTATGGTTCTTATAATTTTATGATCTTCATTATTTTATGGTTCTTATAATTTTATGATCCTTATTATGTTATGATCCTAATTATTTTATGATCCTTATTATTTTATGGTTCTTACAATTTTATGATCTTCATGATTGTATGGTTCTTATAATTTTATGACCCTTATTATTTTATGGTTCTTATAATTTTATGATCCTTATTATTTTATCGTTCTTATTATTTTATTATCTTCATTATTTTATGGTTCTTATAATTTTATGATCCTTATAATTTTATGATCCTTATAATTTTATGATCCTTACATGGGTTAATGGGTTAAACGTTCAGTAATATCATTTGTCGTTTAAAATGGCTCAATGTGTTTTTATGAGTGCCATTAAATGTAAAAAAGTCTTATTCTATTTTCCAGAAATATGATTCATAATTACAGAAATCTGTTATAAATTTTCAAAAGTTTCATTTAATATTCGAGGAGTTTTATCCAAGTATTCACAAGTCTCATATTACTGCTTCTTTAGTCGCTGTTCTTGACTGTAAAGTTGTTTCCCCTTCATATGTTAGCATTCATTCTTTGTCAGAATAGAAATAAGAAACAAGACTAATTTGATTTCTGCTTTGGAGAATGTTTTCTCCGGGTTATCTCTTATTTACTTAGGTTTCAACATGTCCTGTATTAGCTCCCAAAACAAACTTAACATCTGTGACAGAATAAGAGGATATTTAGAAACAATAACATTAGATTTCCTGGGTATTTCTAATTAGGTTTCGAAACGAGTCCTTGGATTAAAATATAAGGATTAATATTTCAAAAGCGAATGACCCTATTATGAACACTCCATGCAGAACCATTTAATAAGGCCGTCCTGGGTAAGACGATAAACTACATCCAACGGCAAGGCTTCTGATCAGGAGGTTTTGAGTGCGTGGAAGAACCTCTTAATTGCTACTGTTCTCAGGTCCACCTTGACCCAGGAAAAACGTGTAAAAATAAGTTTTATTTCCAGCAATGAATATTTGAGTAAAAAATATTATCAGCGATACATTAGTACCAGTAATAAATTTTTGGAAAAAACTTTACCAGCAATAAAAAATCTTGTCGACACTAAATAAACCATTGAGGTTGATATGCCGTAAACCAAACCAAACCAATCAAATATATGAATTTCATAAACTGTATAAAATTTGCACCAAATAAACGATGTCATAAAACAAAACGCTATTTTTTTAGTTTCCAACTGGCTTGAATTTTTTTTTATTTTAGGTTCTTTATCGCGAGATGAAAATTATCTACATTGCGACATAGCCCTCAATGTCAACTGTTATTTTGGACAGACAATAATAAATTTATGTCTTTGTCTTTCTTCTTCTCTTTTTTTATTTTATTCACTATCTGGACCCTACTACGTGGCAGCGAATATTGAACAATTTCTCCAAAGAAGAAGAGGAGACAAGGCAAGAGAGATGTCGTTCTACAAAAGAATGTGGTGACTACCATGGAAGGAACATGTAAGCAACAAGGAAGTTTTAAGGGAAATGAAAACAAAAGGACGTGTATACTTAGAATCAGAAAGAGACATTTTACATGAGGAAGGAAGGCTTGAAAAATTTGACACACACAAAAGATATTAAAGGCAAGAGGGGCTGTCAAAAGCAGCGAGTAACCTACCTAAGGTGTTCAAATACATAGAGGGCAGGGAGGCAGAAAGATACGAACATTGTTAAGAGCTACGAAGCATAGGAAGTCGTGGTGATCCATAATTGCGCACGTCCTGAAGGAAAACGCTACACAGAAGAAAAAAGTATTAGTTAGTGATTGGATTGATGTCATTGATCGTGATTTAGATCGAATGTACGATTGTCCTCGCGAAATTATAGTATGATTTGATCTGGTCGATAAATTTCGAAAAGAACATCGGAAGAGAGTAGAATGAATGTGGACATATTGGGATGTCTCGGGTTTGGTAAAAAGTTCGAGTTACATCAAAACAGGTTTTCTGGTTTAGTAGAGTCGACTTAAAAGAGTTTGTTCAAGTTTACATAGTTTAATTCATTCAGATCATAGGCTAGCTTGAGTTTTTTAAAAAAGAACTCGGTCAAATTCCTTGATGACTTGATACTCGAAATTTACGCATCATTATTTGATTTGATATTAAAGTTTTTCAGGACTAATTAATAACAACCTTAAAGCGAAGAATCATGGGAATAAGTAATGTAACAAATTGAAAAATAGAATTTTTATTTGCTGCGATTAGAGCTACCGACTTAAACCTTGCACTAACTGACATGTCAACTCTGGAAATGTAGACGATGTAGCCTTAACTAAGGCAGTGCTAGCCACCTTTCTTAACAAAAAGGACCAACTTTTGGTAGTTAGTTTAGTAAGTCAAAAAAGAATGTCACCGAATTGACTATGACTTCGGAACTGAGTTCAGACGGTCTTTAAAATGCCACATCAAAAAATGTATAACGTTTGACAACAGAGGACATCTGTGAGGAAAGTTCGTGTCTATTACCAGTGTTTTAACATGACATAAACCGATCTAAAATCTGCTGACATCAACGCCGGTTTAACTGAATTCTCTCTCTTCAAAGCGATTAATATAGCTTGGGCTGAAAGTCACATAACTGAGAATAAGATTCAAGAAGACGATAAACTACGTCCGCGTCCTGGGTAAGACGACAAACTACGTCCAACAGCAAGGCCTCTGATCAGGAGGTTTTGAGGAGCGTGGAACCACATCTTAATTGCTGGTGTTCCCAGATCCACTCTAACCCGGGGTGGTAGCACCTGCTGTGTTCCAGCTATGGGCAAATAGTTAACACTCAAATAAGGGTCAAATCACTATGACAGTGTAAAAATAGGTTTTAATACCAGAAATACTTTCTAAAAAATTATTACCAGCAATAAATTTTTGAAGAAAAAAATTATTAACAGCAATACATTATAGCCAGCAATACATTTCTGATATATATATATATATATATATATATATATATATATATATATATATATATATATATATATATATATATATATATACGTTCTTTTTATAGATACAAATATTTAAGTAAATGCTCTGTTTATAATAAACAGTATTAACAACATTTACCGGCCTGAATGTCCGAGAAATTCCTGTCGGAGGGCGCATATTTTCTATGAAAATTTCTCGGACATTCAGGCCGGTAAATGTTGTTAATACTGTTTATTATAAACAGAGCATTTACTTAAATATTTGTATCTATAAAAAGAACGTATAAACATAAAAATGTCTTAAAATAATTGTCGGACTTTGTGCATTTCATAATGTGTGACGTCATTTGTTTACATTTGGTTACGCATTGAGCAGATATGAATGTACGTGAGAGAATCATGGAAGATTGTAGTTTAAAGAAAAGCATTAAAATCGACCTTGCTAACCGGACGATCCTCTGTGGCCCAATCGATTAAATCACGTCAGGCTATTTGACAGTTCCGTATAGGATACAGGTTCGATTCCTGTCGGAGGACGAATATTTTCTATGAAAATTTCTCGGACATTCAGGCCGGTAAATGTTGTTTATACTGTTTATTATAAACAGAGCATTTACTTAAATATTTGTATCTATAAAAAGAACGTATAAATATTAAAAATGTCTTAAATAATTGTCGGACTTTGTCCATTTCATAATCTATATTACCAGCTACACATTTTTTGAAAAAAATATTATCAGAAATAGATTTTTGAAGGTAAAATATTACCAGCAATATATTTTTAGGAAAAAAATATTACCAGCAATAAAAATTTTGTCGGCATTAAATAACCCATTGAGGTTGTTATGCTGTAAACTAAACCAAAGCAAACCAATCTCTCTTTCTTTATCTATCTCTCTCTCTCCACCTCTCCCTCTATCTCTCTCCCCTATCTGTATATCTATCTATTTGAAAAAACATATTACTAGCAATAAAAATCTTGTTAGCATTAAATAACCCATTGAGGTTGTTATGCTGTAAACTAAACCAAAGCAAACCAATCTCTCTTTCTTTATCTATCTCTCTCTCTCCACCTCTCCCTCTATCTCTCTCCCCTATCTGTATATCTATCTATTTGAAAAAACATATTACTAGCAATAAAAATCTTGTTAGCATTAAATAACCCATTGAGGTTGTTATGCTGTAAACTAAACCAAAGCAAACCAATCTCTCTTTCTTTATCTATCTCTCTCTCTCCACCTCTCCCTCTATCTCTCTCCCCTATCTGTATATCTATCTATTTGAAAAAACATATTACTAGCAATAAAAATCTTGTTAGCATTAAATAACCCATTGAGGTTGTTATGCTGTAAACTAAACCAAAGCAAACCAATCTCTCTTTCTTTATCTATCTCTCTCTCTCCACCTCTCCCTCTATCTCTCTCCCCTATCTGTATATCTATCTATTTGAAAAAACATATTACTAGCAATAAAAATCTTGTTAGCATTAAATAACCCATTGAGGTTGTTATGCTGTAAACTAAACCAAAGCAAACCAATCTCTCTTTCTTTATCTATCTCTCTCTCTCCACCTCTCCCTCTATCTCTCTCCCCTATCTGTATATCTATCTATTTGAAAAAACATATTACTAGCAATAAAAATCTTGTTAGCATTAAATAACCCATTGAGGTTGTTATGCTGTAAACCAAACCAAAGCAAACCAATCTCTCTTTCTTTATCTATCTCTCTCTCTCCACCTCTCCCTCTATCTCTCTCCCCTATCTGTATATCTATCTATTTGAAAAAACATATTACTAGCAATAAAAATCTTGTTAGCATTAAATAATCCATTGAGGTTGATATGCTGTAAACCAAACCAAAGCAAACCAATCTCTCTTTCTTTATCTATCTCTCTCTCTCCACCTCTCCCTCTATCTCTCTCCCCTATCTGTATATCTATCTATTTGAAAAAACATATTACTAGCAATAAAAATCTTGTTAGCATTAAATAATCCATTGAGGTTGATATGCTGTAAACCAAACCAAAGCAAACCAATCTCTCTTTCTTTATCTATCTCTCTCTCTCCACCTCTCCCTCTATCTCTCTCCCCTATCTGTATATCTATCTATTTGAAAAAACATATTACTAGCAATAAAAATCTTGTTAGCATTAAATAACCCATTGAGGTTGATATGCTGTAAACCAAACCAAAGCAAACCAATCTCTCTTTCTTTATCTATCTCTCTCTCTCCACCTCTCCCTCTATCTCTCTCCCCTATCTGTATATCTATCTATTTGAAAAAACATATTACTAGCAATAAAAATCTTGTTAGCATTAAATAACCCATTGAGGTTGATATGCTGTAAACCAAACCAAAGCAAACCAATCTCTCTTTCTTTATCTCTCTCTCTCTCTCCACCTCTCCCTCTATCTCTCTCCCCTATCTGTATATCTATCTATTTGAAAAAACATATTACTAGCAATAAAAATCTTGTTAGCATTAAATAATCCATTGAGGTTGATATGCTGTAAACCAAACCAAAGCAAACCAATCTCTCTTTCTTTATCTATCTCTCTCTCTCCACCTCTCCCTCTATCTCTCTCCCCTATCTGTATATCTATCTATTTGAAAAAACATATTACTAGCAATAAAAATCTTGTTAGCATTAAATAATCCATTGAGGTTGATATGCTGTAAACCAAACCAAAGCAAACCAATCTCTCTTTCTTTATCTCTCTCTCTCTCTCCACCTCTCCCTCTATCTCTCTCCCCTATCTGTATATCTATCTATTTGAAAAAACATATTACTAGCAATAAAAATCTTGTTAGCATTAAATAATCCATTGAGGTTGATATGCTGTAAACCAAACCAAAGCAAACCAATCTCTCTTTCTTTATCTATCTCTCTCTCTCCACCTCTCCCTCTATCTCTCTCCCCTATCTGTATATCTATCTATTTGAAAAAACATATTACTAGCAATAAAAATCTTGTTAGCATTAAATAACCCATTGAGGTTGATATGCTGTAAACCAAACCAAAGCAAACCAATCTCTCTTTCTTTATCTATCTCTCTCTCTCCACCTCTCCCTCTATCTCTCTCCCCTATCTGTATATCTATCTATTTGAAAAAACATATTACTAGCAATAAAAATCTTGTTAGCATTAAATAATCCATTGAGGTTGATATGCTGTAAACCAAACCAAAGCAAACCAAACCAGGAAGTTTCCAAAGAGGTTCGGTTGGATAAGACTCTTTGTTCTCTCTATTGAATTTTATGTGAGGTTGTTGCATTCGTTTGTTCCCATGATGTTATTGATCTTCAACAACTGTGGATAAAACAGGAGAACGATCCTCAAATTTTCACCAAGAGCGAAGTTGCTAAGCAAGACTAAACAGGTTATGGGTAAGACTAGTTATTTTTGGCCTTTTGTTATTGCAAATGAAGGACGGCTTCGATGATGATCTACACAGATTCCGTTTCTTTATCATCTGTCAATCAATTTTATTGTGAAATAAATATTTTGATTTACATCACAAAATTTGACATAGTGTGAACTAGGGACCAAGATCAATTATTATAAACCTCAACCAGTGACATACATACTGAAAGATAAATCTAAAAATGACTAAGAAGGGTGCATTTTATTAGTATAATTTTCAAAATAAGGCCTACCGTTCGGATTTGTGGAGATTATAAAATGGGCATTAATGCTGAAAATAAGATAATATCTGGAATACTAAAAAACGTTATGCGACATTTTCAGTAATAAGATAATCTGACCCTAAGTTGGATAGCAGCCATACCTATCAATAGTTGCTATTGAACAAAGATTCCAAGAATTTTGTTACTATCAGCCCTCACAAAGGACTCTATTTGTACAATTATTTGTAATTCCCACTTGGAAATTTGCAAAGAACAATGGAAAATATTCCCATGCTATTGTTAAATGTATTGTTAATATACATGAAGCTTTCTTGTTCGGAAAGTCAATGAAGTAGGTTATATAAGTTTGGTGGAGTCCAAAATGCGAAAAATTTAAATTCAGGTTCCTGGAGGTGATGTAGGTCCCAGAAACTGCACTCAACGAACCGAAGACAAGGTATAGGCTCTGAAGAATTCCTGGCATCCAATAAAGGTCAGAGAGTCGCAAGTATTTTTAGGAATGTCATATTATCAGGCACACTACATTCTAAACATCTCAAATATTTTAACACTATTGCTACTGATGAAGGAAGCAGATTAGAACCGTGAAACAATGCCAACGGTTCTATGAATTCTACGAAAATTATCTGTGTATTTTGATCCAAACAAGGTACTCAGTATAACTTGCGGCGGCTCGACATGTCAAATGAGACATATTGCCTATCTAAAACGCTAGCACATACAAAAAATAAAATCTATGAACCAAATCGACAAGGAGACCGCAGTTTTAGATTTTGGCATTCGCTAGTATTTGTTTTTTTATTATGAAAAGTAATGTAAGTTTTAAGTTTTAGTTATCGAATTAGTATTTAAAATGTAAATCATTGGATTGAACTTTGCAAGAACAAGTCCAGTTTACCTCGTTATGAATTCCGCGGGAATACCGTGAATCAAAACCGGATGAAGCAAAAGACAAGACTATATAGAAGGGAAGGAGGAAAAGCCTTTATTTCATTGGCTGATGTTGACTGACGTATGTCAGTAAGAACGGTCGGAATCCTAGCCATATCTGAATTTTATCGCAATGTCGAGGTGCGTAGCACGACGCTATCAAGGAGGCGGCCTGAGCCTTTTGGAATCAGGTCGGAGTTGCTGTTTGAGCCGATATGATGCAAAACCCGAAATCGGCAATGAAGACTGTGAATCACTGAAGACCATCCTTGATGCATCTGAAATGTATTACTCTACCATCATAAAGTCATACATTCAAGTTCTATAAGGGGAATATTTTGAGGTAATAAATGTATTCCTGAAATGATCTATGCAAAGATTCATACTATTGTGCTGTCCCCCAATTCCTATCAGCTTATTCATCACAAAGATAAGAAGAGTGGAAATTCGTTCAGCTGAAGTTACATGCCACTTCTTAACATCGTCAAGGAAATTCCGATTCTCGACAAAACCATTATGCCTTGAAGTACCTAAATAAAAACCCAAGTATATATCAATTGTGAAATGGACTATACAGAATGCAGATTTCAAACATGTTTTTTGTTAACGACACACATGGATGGTCAGACGAATGTCCAAACCAAGTATCTTTCAATAACTTTTTGTCTATTGCTGGATTAATTTGTTTCTCATGGCTTATTAACCCTTTGAAGGTTATTTAAAGGAAGACAATCTTTTTACATTGTAAGAATTTTCTTTTGAGATAATAAAGATTTTACTGATTAAAGTTTTACTATTTACCCCCGTAGCTGTGCTTGGTGGATTCATGCCTTTTCCAATGGTTTTTTCTCGTAAGTGAATATAACAAACCCGACTGGGATTAGAATTCGGCTCTCCGATTTCGAATTCTGAGTCGTTATCCATTCTTGCATCCAACTTCGAGCACCTGGTATTCCCAAGTCGACACTCATCTAAGTACTGACCAAGCATGAATTTGCTTAACTTCAGTGATTCATACGAGATATTGTCGTAAGTACTTCTTGTGGAGGGAAAAATACGTGTATTTCTTATAGAAACGCGTTTATTGTACCTTTTCAATGAAAGAAAGAACCATGAGTGACATTCCATAATGGACATTTTCGGTCGCCTCGTCGTGACAAGGATATTGAGTCGAAAGTGAAAAACTTGTCATATTTCTCAGATACATATTGCTATGCCTGTATTGGGGCCCTTGTATCCTTGAAAAATTCCAGAGCGAAAATGATCGATATTGTCCATAAACTAGGCTGGTTCAATCCTGAGGAAGCGATTTCTTGTCGTTTTAGATGCTTCACTAGCCGTCTGTAGATATTCTGGTAATGAACAATAACAATTGAAAGTTTGCAAATTGGTTTTACTTACACAAGGAATCACGGATATAAATAATTCTTCTTTTCTCGGCAAGAAAGATTTTATTTGAAGAAATGTAATAAAACGTTTTGCTTAAAATGGATTAACAAAAATATATGTGAATCTTCAAGAGAAGATTAAAAGTTTCATTGATTGATTCGTTTTTTAACGGGTTATCAACCTTTTGTAGGTTATTTATAGCTGAAAGAATCTAAGAATTTTTGGAATCTAAGAATTTTGTTTTTGCAAATGGATATTGTATTAACCGTTTTTTGAAGTATTAATTTTCAGCAACAAGTCTTACTATTTAACCAATAGATGGGGGGAAAGAGGTGGATTTATACTTTTTCCAAGGTTATTTGCGCGTAAGTGAATGTGATGATCCAGACTGGAATTCGAACTCGGCTTTCGTACTTCTTATTTACAGATGTTATCCTTTACAGATGTTATCACCCATCTAGGTTCCGACCAGGCTCGATGTTGCTTAACTTAAAAATAGATTCTTGTTGTTTGACAATTCGTCTTCACAAAATGTTACATAAGAGCCAATGATGAATAAGAAAGTAAAAGCCATTGTGGACTTCGCGATCCTACAGATGACAACTTGTCTGTGAGAATATGTGGAGAAAGTAGGGAATTCAGAAGACCATTCATGCTAAATCAGTTGTTAGACGTGGATTCCAAGGAAATTCCGTCGTAATGGTGAAAAACGCTAACACAAGAGCAGAATGGTCCTGTGCAGGGCTGGGTTAAACGTTACGCAAAATAAGCACGTGTTTAGGGCATCAAGGGAAGAGAGCCTCACTGAAATTGCAATGATATGATGTTGTTGTATGCGTCAAAAGAAATAAGTCAAACATGATTAACATTTGAATCAACGGGAAGCCCTTATGAACGAGGTGACAACTGACCCGCTGTGCATCTTTATTGCCTTTCTGATTGGTTAATAAGGGAATGAGCTAAGGGAGATAATGAGGTTTTTATTTACTCAATACATCACATCAGCTCTCTTGAATAAGTTAGTATAACTAATTAACTTAATGTTATAGTGAAAGACACCTTGTCTAGATAATAGACTCTCCCACCTATTATAAGTAGTAGTCAGTAGGTAGTCGAGGGAGGAGTAGTGTCCAGCGACCACAACTCGATTACTCTGCGTAACACTTAATTACAAGTTCCTAACGTTTCTGTACGTTTACCCCATTTAGGACGCATTTAGTCCGACTACAAGTTCTATTGTGGAAATACCTCCACAACACTTAATGAGATTTAATATTTGTGATCAGGATTCGATTACCTTCATGTCCGTTGGGCCTCATGCTAACCCTATATTTATGTGACACGCTGGTTTGTTGACCATTTCTGGTCACAGTTCTGTTAGAATCTGGTTGTGGCTCATGTGACAGTGGCTGCTCAGCTGTGATTGGTTATTTCTTGGCTGATATTGTTCAGGGTTGGCATTGATGATCAGCCCCTCTCGATGGTCCTATGTGCCTTCAGTTCCTTCTATAGTTATTTCCAGCTAGTCTTTCCATATTGCATGTTCTTGGTTGATATCCTTTATTTGCACTACTCACCAAGACTCCATACTTGCATACTTAACTCACAGATGAATGAGGGCCCGAAAATCTTTTAAGTGCTTAGGGCTCCTATGGGTCTTAATCCGGCCCTGGTTCTATGGAACAGTGATGGCTAAAACCGATTCCTTATTTGCTTCCCTTGAACTCTGGGAATGCAATTCGATATCGATTATGTGCAATTCCATAAGAAAGTTTTAACAAAAGCTCACTAACAGAGTGAAGATTTGTAACAGACTTGATAAGAATATCGATCAAGTATAGGTCAATCCAAAGGTCAGCAGAGATAATTTCGACAATGCAGGAAGCACCGAACATCGAACAAGAAGTCGGGAAAATGTCGAGCCAGGAAATGAAGTCAAGCAAGAGAGTTGTGATGTTAATTCAGATTTTCCAGCGAGCAGTGCAACTAAATCCCACCTAAAACTTCAAAGACGACCTCGCTATTTGGAAGATTTGTGCAGACATCTTTCCTATTTTCCATGAAGTTGTTAATTTATGTTTTAAGAAAATAACTTTACAAGTTTTTCATGAGTCTATGCTGTAATGTAAAATGCACAATTTCTAAATTAGATTTTGCTTTCCATTTTTTCAATATCATGTAGCGCGCTTGAAGTTAAAAAGGAGAAATTTAATCTATTGTTATAGTAAATATTTATTCACAGCAAGAAAAGAATGTATTAGCAAGTTAAATCTTTAGACAAACTTCTATTATAGAAATAAATAAATACTTTTTTATTGAATGTTGGCACATGTTTCTTCCCTTCCCTTCGTCAGCTCCAAATTTAAATTGATTTACTCTTTGTCTTCAAATGCAAAACGACAATACAAAATTCTTACAGGCAATATTCAAAATGTTTTTTATCATTTCATCCCAAGCAAGGCGATAAAGTCACTAAGACTCAAGGGGGTTACTGAGTTCGATGGAAATTAAAAGAATTGGATTCTAAGTGGCAGAAGATGACGATTGACGTTACATTTAAATCTTTGAGGATCGGCGTTGATAGGAAACTAAGCACTCGGAAACGAGATCCACAGGCTAGAAGTGAGGGAGAAGAAAATATCAGAATAGAACTTACGGTTGCAAAAGTTCAAAATTCTAAGAAGAAGAAAAAAGCAGAATAAAGAGGAGGGTATCTAGCAATAAAGGTTCTGTATAATTCTATAAAATTATTTTTACATCCTCAAGACTATCATGTTTAATTTAACTTGTTTATTAAAATAAGTCACCCTTTTTATAATTCGAAATAATTAAATTAATAATATTTATTATTAACAATAATATAATTAGTAATTAAGGAAGCTAATTAAGTTGTATCTGTCTATATCTCTGGGATGAGGAATTATAATTACTTGCATTATTCGGACTTTTATCCTCATCTTCACTGCCATATTCACAACGTTTCGGCCGTTGTACGATCCGGGCTTCTTTAGGTGATTGGAATTTCGAACTGAACCCTTTATTTCGTCCACTGGGACATATTGTTCTTGTTCCACGTGCCATGACTCTTCCGAATGTCTTTTAACTCAACTCTCCAAGTATTTAGTTCTTCACTGCTGTGGCCTGGTATTGAACTCACAGCTCTTTATATCCAGTCGCTCGATCTAACCAACGTCTTTATCCACTGGGCCATGTGTCCTTGAGTCCGAAACGTTGTGAATATGGCAGTGAAGATGAGGATAACAGTCCGAATAATGTAATTAATGCAACTAATTAAATTGATAATTTGAATTGAATG
>OZ038496.1:100247498-100287498 GCA_964036315.1 Acanthosepion esculentum
ATGCAATGAATAATAAAGCTATGACATTATTTAATTAGAAAAGATGTGAGATAAAAATCTTTTTATAAATTGTTTTGATTTTAAAAACTACGAAAATAGCAATTGAATCTTAAGGCAAAATAAAAATGTGTAATCAATTTAAAATTATTTGTTACGCGTAATTTTACTTTTGTTAATATAGAAACAATATCTATCGAATATAAACTTTAAGAAGTAATTACTTTCTGTTTAAAGGGAAGCAACTCTACAATATTTCTTACAGTAGCCTCCCTTGGAAAACTATAAATATTAACTATTTTATGATAAAAGCGACTTGTTCCAGGCGGCCATCGACCAGACAAGGTAACTATTTTTAACTAGCACTATTTTTCTTTTAACATCACCATGAAGTGCAATGACAACAGAGGGGGTCTAGAGCAGTGCAATTTGCGCTCCACTTGAATAAATGGTGATTAATTAAAAACAATTATAGCAAAACGAACAATTTTCTCAATACAATGTCTTCTGCAATGTTGGTGGCTACTGTGTTGAATGATAAGCAGTTAATATTCAAGATTAATATGGGGGAAACATCTGTCATATCATCTCAACATTGTAGGTCCGATTGTTTTATTTCCTATCTTACACATAGCCCAGTGGATAAAAGCGTTGTTTGAATCCAGTGACTTGACCCAAAGAGTTGTGATTTCATTACCTGGCTACTGCAGTGGTGAACAAAAAAACTTGGAGAGTTGAGTTAAAGGGAGATAACTGATACTGAGGCATCCGGAAGAGACATGGCACGTGGAACTAGAAAATCTACCCAGGTAGACGAAATAAAGGGTTCAGCTTGAAATTTTAATCACCTGATGAATCACAACGGCCAAAACGTCGTGAATATGGCAACAAAGATGAGGACAACCGTCCGAACAATGTAAATAATGTAAATAGTTAAAATACCTCATCTCAGAAATATAGACAGATATTGAAAGTATAAATGTCCCGTAGCTTAGTGAAGAAGACGAATGACTGAGAAAGGGAATTTCTTTTAAGCTCTAGTGTTGTGAATCTGTTGTTGTATGTTGCCGCTCCTTCTCCTTACTGGCTTGTCTGGTCTGATGATTTGGCTTTTATACTCTTCAAAGGGATCACAAAGCATGCTTTTTATTGTCGGCGAGAACATACCCATTGGTTGAAAAATGTCAGCTATTTATTTTCAAAGCATTAATTTATTAAACGGAAGAAAATTCGCGAATCCTCCTACATAGAAACTATGTCTGTCTTGTTGTTTATTTCAGTTTTGCTCCGCAGATAGATCTTAAATAAATCTTGGAGATTTATTTGAAGTCTTCAAGAAAACTTATAAAATTCTAAATGGTGTGTATCTTTCCTTTTATAATGAGAAAAATCCCAGAGGAAAAACTATAAAAATCCATTTACATTATTCGAACTGTTATCCTCATCATCATTGCAATATTCACAACCTTTCTGTCGTTGTACGCCCCGGCCTTCCTCAGAGGATTTCGAACCGAACCCTTTATTTCGCCCACTGGGGTAGATTGTTCTAGTTCCAAGTGCCACGCCTCTTCCGGATATCTCAGTTATTGTCCCTTTAACTCAACTCTCCAAGTTTTGGTTCACCACTGCTGCGTCCTGGTATTGAACTCACAACACTTTGGATCTTGTCACTGGATCTAACGAAAGCTTTATCCACTGGGCCATGTGTCCTTGTGTTAAAGGGAAACCGACAGTCAGACAACATGCATATGACATACGATTTGATTATAGGGGTGAAGGTTTTGTGCAGAACCAACCACACTTTTTGAAGAGCCCAATACAAAGACCTGGTACACCGTGTGCCACAAGGTCCCCAAACAAACATCCGCAGATTTTGAATTCAGAATTGTCCTTCTCATAGACCAGTTGCCATCCAAAGCTATAGAACCCAGTCTGTCTTGCTATTTACCCATAGCTGGGGGGTAGGCGAAGATTCATACCTTTCCCAAGGGTATTAGCACGTAAGTAAATAATGGATTCGACTGGATTCGACTCCGATTCCTCAATCCAAGCCGCTTATACAGGGTTATATGGTATCAATAACCGAAGCATGCTTGATTTGAGGGGAGTCATTTCTGCCAGCTGCTGTGGCATACCAGTAACAAGACATTCGTCAAGTTAGCTATCGAAGGGATAGGGCACAGGAAAAACTATATTCATACCTTTTTTAAGGCGAATACCGTGTGCTTCAGTTGAAATTCGACTTATGAACTACACGAAGTCAAACACACATTTTGAGCACGTAAACAACAAAACTGGATTTTTTTCCGAAGCAAAGATGACTGTTTCTATTCCAAAGTAAACATGAACGTTTCTCATAACCCATGAGATTGTTACCTCATCAAATATAGACAAATTTCTCGAAGCCTATTTTTATTTAACAACCAATGAAATTCAAGGAAATGTTTGAAAATTGAAATGAGGGTTACTAAAAGTAATTACAAAACTAAAGTATTTCAGCTACTCTACTGTTTAACCCATAACTGGCGGGGAGAAATAGATGTATGCCTTCGCAAATGACACTAATACGAAATGTCTCAGCTATTGTCTCAACACATTCCAACAATTGCCCGCTTCTCTGTTAAGCCCACCCACATCCCCTCCATCTCAAATTTTAATACATTAAATGCAGCGTCCCGCACCCACGTTATCCAAAAGTCGTGCATTCCTGACATTTATGAAGATTCAACATTTTTTGTAATCAGGTTCCTAAAAGCAGGCCCTCTGTGTGTCGGTGTGTGTGTCGGTGTGTGTCTCTCTGTATGTCGATGTATGTCTCTATGTGTGTGCCGATGTGTGTGTCGATGTGTGTGCCGATTTGTCTCTATGTGTGCGCCAATGTATGTGTCTATGTGTGTCTATGTGTATAGTTGTGTCCAAACAACAGTTGTGACTGGATTGAATTTGCATATACGCACTTAGTAACCCCAGGAATTGGTACATACACACTTATTGATACTACGAATGCTATAGTAACATTGGAATCGCTCTTTAGAGGACCGTGTGTGGTTGCGTGTTGTTGTATTAGAAACACGTGTGTAACTCCTGGAAGAATGTTAAAATCTCCAACTACACGAAAAAGGCGGTCCAACTGAAGATATAAAGAAGACAAACAAACAAGACCGATATATATATATATATATATATATATATATATATATATATATATATATATATATATGAACAAATATATGTATTAAACAAAACAATTTTACAATGGACAATAACATTTGTGTGTTTGTGTAAACTGTATTAGCCTCGTTCTGGATATTGGCCATACAGAGGTTTGTCTTGCCGGCGTTGCTTCATCTGTTCAAGAGCTTTATCCTTAACTTTCTTTTCCATATTTTTAGCGCCAGCATTTGGTTCTGTTTTAGTTTTCTACAGAATCTATTAAATATAAATCTCGTTTGTATTTACAACCTTCTTTCATGATTGAATATTTTTCTTTCTGTTTTCGTGTTGTTTAACTCATTGTATCAGCCAGTCTTTTGTTGCTTCCATGAATGTTAGTAAGCCAATAATTGTTGTCTTGTATTCTAGCTGAATAAGACCGCTTCCACCTTCTTTACAGGGTCTGTATAGACGGTCTTCATCAGTCTTTGGATGGTGCATGTTATGCTTAGAAAGATGCTTTCTTGTATTGGAATCCATTCGTCTGATGTCATTTAGAATTCAGTTCAGAATGTTGAAACTGTATTGAACCACTGAGAAGTCAATTCTATTAATGGCCATAATTCTGTTCTGAGAATTCAGTTCAGTTCTTAATATTAGTCGCACCATTCTATAGAACTTGTACTATTTCTTTCATTTTTTTTATGGTCAATTCCTTCCCTTTCAGTTACACCAAGGTATTTATAAGCTTCTTCTTGCTCTAAATCTTTGATTGTTACCCCAGGGTCTAAATCTAGAGAGGAGGCTTGTTATAGTAATCCTCATAAAATTGTGGCTTTAGCACATTTATTCAAACTGAATTCTATTCCAATGTCATCACTGAAACATTTTACTGTTTTCAGGAGACCTTCCAGTTCACTGTCATTCCTAGCATACAAATTTAAGTCATCCATGTTAAATAGATGGCTTATTTTCTTTTGAGATAACTTATAACCATATTAATTCCTGTTAACATCGCTGGTTAATGCTATTAGGTATATTAAAAATAGTAAATGAGACAAAGGGTTACCTGGAAATATTTTCTGTTTCACCAGACTTATAGATTCCATTTATATGATTGAGGTGAAGTGTTGTTTTCCATATCGATATCCTTTGTTTTGATAAAATTGATGACAAGTGATACCTTGTATATATTTAAAGACTTTAAAATCCAGGAATGGAGTACACTATGGAATGGCTTTCGATAATCTATCCAGGCAGTACTGAGATTATTCTTTGCATTGAAGCAGTTTACCAAGATCATCCTATTAATAAGTAATTGCTCTTTAAATCCGTAAGAGCCACGTTTGTACCCTTTTTGTTCAAGAGTATGACAATTTTTTTTAAAGAAGAAAAGATGTCAACAGTTTGTAAGTTGTGGGAAGACATATAATTGGTCTGTAGTTTTTTGGGACATTTGTGTCATCATTTTCGGATAGAAGAAAGGTCATTTCTTTGGTTACCCATGCCGGGATTTTAGTAGGATCATTGACCATTTCTTAAAGTTCTTTGGCTAGTTTTTGTGTGCTGTATTTAGATAATAGAGCCAAAGGTTGAGAGTTTTATCTATGCCTGGTGATTTCCAGTTGTGTGTTTGTCCAGTGCACATTCAACATCCTCTTCTGTGATTAGCGCCCATCTTGGTTCTGGTTTATTTTCCTTCCGTTCTACCTCTTGCGTAATCCAATCTGCTTCTTTGTTATGTTCTTTAAGGCAACCCCATATTTTCCCCAGAACTATATAGCCTCTTCCATTTGGGGGGGGGGAGGGCACTTCAAATTTTATTTGCATATTTCTCTGTCAAATTCCTTCGCATCGGTTTGAAAGGTCTTGTTCTGTCTGTAGAATTTTGATCTTTTTTCATAGCGTCTGATTCTTTGAGCCTTCAGTTGGATTGTTTGATTTATTTTTCCTTTAGCTGATAGGACTTCATTTTCATTCCTAATTTTGTATTTTCTTTTGACAATTCTGCCTTTTCTAGTCCTTCCATTTGTTCTCCTTGCCAGTTCATCGAGTACTAATAATTCACTTCTAAGTTGTTCTATTTCTTCCTCTATTTTTCTTTTCCAATGTTGATCTTCGTGTCTGTGAGACGGCCTTTTTTACTTTGATGTTTATTTTTTTAGTTTCTGCTATTGCTGTTGCATAGATTGCTTCGTTGTGACTTATATGTGAGTCAACTTCATTCAGAATTAATTTGACTGCAGCATTGTAGAGTTTAAAATTTAAATTTAAATTTAGAGTTTAAACGTTTTGAGGTTTTGCTTTGTTGGTTTTAATTTTGAGAGTTGTTCTCGTTCCTCCATTTTAATATTTTGTGTCTCATGGTTTCTTTCTTGGCTTCTTGTATACAATTCTTGTTTTTCATAAAATAATTCGGTTCATTGTTTTTGGACTCGTTTTATTGCATGCTGGTGAGCGACTAATATCACGCCTTTCCAACTCTTCTAGACTTTCAGCATTATCTTCACAGTGATTGGTGTTTATCTCACTTTCTTCATTACGATCTGTGGTTTGTGTGATGTTAGTACTTTTTATGTCCATTTCAGCTCCCCTTTCATGTTCTGTTGATTCACCTCTTCTGCTTGCAGTTCGTTTTATTTCTTTAATTTCAGCATCTGTCAATTGGTTATTTCTCAAGATGTACCTTCTTACATTGGCTACTTTATTTTCATCAATGTACTTTCTAATTACTTGTCCAACCTTTTCTCTTCAAATGTCATTTGCTTGGCGAGTGATATTTTTCTGAGGTTTGTGCAACGCTTCATAGAATGCAGGCATAACGAGTTTGTACTCATCACGAGGCCATTTTACCTTTTCTTTCTTTAAATAAATGGTTGTGGATCTAGTTGGAGAACTCGCAAGGCCATCATGGGGATTATCCCAGTTGTGAGGACCTGAAGATTCATTATTTGTGTAGGAGTCTGTTCCTATGGTAGCTTTTTAAACCTCAGGCGTTTATCCACTGGAAGAGCTATACTGGACTTTTTGGTTTGGTTTTTAGTTCTAATAATATTCCCGCGAGTAACGTACGGCTGCAAATGTTCACCCAAAGCCGCCCGGCACATATGGTAACGGTCTTTTAGAGACAGGGTTCCGAGGCTCGTAGGGGATCGTTCGCGACCTAATAACGCAGCAGCCATTCACTCCTCGGCGTGATTAACACACTTGTGGGTTGGTGTTCGAAGTTTTCTTCTCCTAGATGGGTTGTCAAAAGTCAGACACGCAATTGGAATGCAAAAAGAAAGACGTTGGAAAAAGGCTTTGGAAAAAGAAGCTATTCAATGAAACAAAACATTATTATACAAGAGTATTAGGTTGAAATAATACATTATATATTTATATTCATGGCCGAGTGGTTAGCACGTTTGCATTCTGACCATGAGACCCGGGTTCAAATCTCACCGTGGGCGATTTGCCAGGAAGGAGACTTCCCGATGTTATCGGACTGGAGGGGTCGATTCCAGCGTGCGGCACCTTTGGAAGGTGCCTCAAAATCATACCACGGGTTGACCCAAGCCTTATGAGTGAAATTAGGCACCGTCGATTGCTGGGCAAGCACGCTAGAGCGTGCTGGCTTTGTTCAGATTGTGGATCACGCTAGATAACATGCTCTTTCCCAGAAACTGTAACTAAGGCCACCCAAGTCTAGTTGCAGTATAAATCACAGGTGGGTTCTGTGGGTGTTGAATAAACACAAACGCGCCTGAGCAAGCGTCTGCAGTAGGGATTGGATAGCCAGTCGAATACGAATACGAGTGGCCAGCTATACTATATTTATAATTATAAAAATAAGAGATGGTTATTTTTATTCTTTATTCTTTAATACTGAATACTTAAGAGAAGATGGCGATTGAACTTTCCATTGAACTGATTCTCATTTAATCACTATTTGCCGGATGGCTTGTCTTTCTCTTTGTAATGAACGCATGAAGGCAATCGAGCACATGCTCTGGGGTGGTTGCAAGCACCGCACCGACAGAGGTGTGTGTTTCCAACGTCCGTGTCATAGGGGGATGAGAATGCCACACGAGTCACCGACACACCTCGAGGTTGGCTTTCCTACGCCGCGCATTGACAGCGGATTCGATCATGAAAGGGACTGTGAGGGCCGCATTCTCTCGCTTTACCATGACTCCTCCTGTTTCTAGGGCTAAATTCCATCGTAAGACCCCGGGATCAATCGAATTTACTCCTGTCGATCGGTCTTGAGGGTTATTCGTCGGTCCAGTGACCTTTCTCGGCCTAGGAGAGTCTTGCATTGGGAATTCGTGGAGAAGATCGCGATGGATCCGCTCTGCGACCGGTTCGGTTTGTTGGCGACCGAGTTGCGCTCTTTCTGGTCTTGGGCGCCAGCGGTGGATTATCTCAACAACCCTGAGTTTTTTTAGCTTACCTGGCGATTGGTTCGGAATAGGCTACCTTTCAATGACGTAGCCTTCAGTTGGAGCTTGGCGGATTTGCCTGACTGACATCGGTGTAACCTTGACTTAGAAGAAAAGGCTTTGCATGCCTTTTACCATTGTACTCGGGTGCGCACCGCCCCCAGGTACTATATCGGCTAGTTGACGGCTCGTATCTCTCCCTAAAAGCTCGTGTTCATTGATCTCGCATACGTATTCTTGGTTGAAATGGATGGTACTTCTGATGCTGCTGGACACGGGTAGAATGGTGATTTGGAGACGCGGATGTAGGAAATCTGATCAGATTCTTTGAGCAACAGCTCAGGATAAAGATTAGTACAGGAGTAGAAGTTTATCCTTTGTTTCCTGTTTAAGTTTGGGCTTCCGGTTCTTTCAAAAATCATTTTTCATTCCATTTAACTTTCACTAGCCATTTGCATCTTAGTGGCATTGTCGCCTTCCTTGGGGTGAATTGATTAAAAAAAAAGTTGCATGTTGTATATCTGTGGAAAATATAAAGTTTCTTGTGACTAAATATAGATGGTGAAACGTATATTTTTGTTGAAAGGTTGGTATTAAGCTTCAATTATTGTCTTTGCTATCAAGTGACCATGTTTTGTAAAAAGAAGGAGACTTTCTGTAAGGTAATCTTTTTACATTAGTTTCTCCGATACAGAGATAAAAAATAATGATTTTTTTTTCAAAATCTTTTTTCATATTTCTATAGATTAAACACTCCGGATCAATTAAATTTTATAAAAAATAATAAGGCGATCCAGTTTGCTATGTAAATTAACTGTAAATTGTTCCCTCTACGGAAGCCAAAACAATATGCACATACCATATTATTTCTTAAAGTTAAAAAAATATTGAAATTCGTAATCTGGAGTTCAATTTCATATATTACTATCTATTATTATTTATACACACACACATATATATATATTTATTTAAGAAATCATGTTGTATGAGCACATTTTATTTTGGCTTCCGAAGAGAATTCAATTTGCAATCAATTAATATAGCAGGCTGGAATCCTGCTATTATGCTTTGTGAAATTTAACGTAACATTTCCTTTGCTTAATATTCGTGATGTGGAGCACTTCAAAGAATTTGTAGGTTGGAGGAGGGGAAGAAGAATGGACGTTAAATTAGAATGAATGCCTCAAATCTGTGACAAATTTTGTACAACTATAGAAATGTGTCACTGAGGCCACGAAATGGTTAGATGTTGATTCTGAGCAGAAAAGGGTTAAGCCCAAAATGGAATATAAACTGGAAGATAGATAGATAGATAGATAGATAGATAGATAGATAGATAGATAGCGAGGACATTTTCCTTGCTGGCTCTCTTCTCTTCTAAAGTTTTTTTATCTATCGAGAGTCTGGCATGCGGACGAAAACAGATTTTGAGAAATCCTTTTTTCTCATCCTTGAGGAATTAAGAAAACACATATCATTAACAAGAAGGGAGACTGATGGAGCTTATATGTTCAATGACATAAACGAATTGAGAAATTTAAACAAAGAACGAAGCCTTTTTGAGTTATGAAGACAGGTCCTGTCGTTGACGAGCAGGTGATATGGTTTATATTTTCGCTAGACAGAGATAAGCCCACAAATAGAGAAATAATTTTATCTCTTCCTTGACAATTTAAACAAATATCGTTGGCAGGAGAGAGAGGGAAAGGTCTAGATTATATTGTCGCTGATGAAAACGAATTGGGAACTTGGGAACGAACCCTTTTTAAGAGTCGTTGATGAGCAGGTTATCTGTTTATATTAAACATAGATAAGTCCAGGAATGGAGAAATAATTTTATCTCTTCCTCGAGGAATCAAGAGAATTAAAATTAACGACTAGAATAAAACTACGCCCTTTCGAACATACGCTTTAAAAATTAGATCTGTCACAAATCCGTTATACCTGCCTTTGGAGGTAGGCTGAGGTTGAATGCTGAGAAGGAAGGAGGAAGAGGGAGAATTTGGCACCACCTGTGTGGGGTGATGGTGTGTGATGTAAAGTAAAGCTAGTCGTAGTCTACGGGAGGAGCAATCCACTCCCAAGAAGGTGGATAATTCTCCAAATATGGAAAGTTGATTAAGAAAGCAGAAATAGGTAGCAAAGAACCCTTATTGGAATTAATGTGAAAAATGAGGAAACATCGATTCCACAGAATCCTTCGACCTCATGCCGGTTTTGGACTGAAATGCATATAAGCAGGTAGCTTTGTGTGCTGAAAGACCAGCGCTGTAAATCCCGTATTGCGTGCCACTGGAATCCACTATTTCCTGATTCTGAAGAACTTTGAACCCCAATTATAAGACGAGGTACTATAGAGATTGATGCGAGAAATGTTAGTTTTTGTTGTACCAAGAACTATATAAACCAACTGAAGATTAACCCAATGAATATTTCGTTTTTATTTTTCGTTGTGAAGATATTTCTTCCTTTAATATAGCACCCACTACGGCTCGAACAAGCGCTGCGATAACTACGACATTCGATTTTCCACTACTCTGAGATCAAGAAGACTGTGTGGGCAGAGATGGCGTGGATCAAAGAGGCCAGCGATCAACAACCAGCTTGGACCAGCGTCAGTATTGACAAGCGCGGAGTTAGCACTGTGGTTAAGATGTCGTCCCAAGACCCTGAGGACTGGACTGCTAAACGTGGTTACACCACACGGTGTAAGCGGCGGTAAAAGGGGTTATAGGAAGACATTCGTATATCTATTTAAATTTATAGAATTTTCTCTTCTTTTTACTACTTTCTTTTTCTTCTTTTTTCTCCTCCTTTTTTGTTCTTGTTCTTCGTCCTGTTTTTGTTCTTCACTCTCTTTCTTCTTCTTTTTCTCCTACAAGAAACAGACAGTGAAAACTGAAATATTTCTTTTCTTTTTAGTTCAGTTTTTTTTTAGGTTTCTAGAAATTGCCAACGACTTTTGCCCATGGACGTCTTAAACAAACCATATTCTAATAAAATTGGCTCTAAATTTGACCAAAATCGATTCTTTTGGTGGCGTAACTTCCTGTCCCCATTGGTTAAAAATAACGTAAAGTAGCTCTTTAAACCACGCCTCTTTGCAAAATTTAATTTATTTTGGCGGGTTTTTAGACAATCAGACTTGAGTTTAATTTTTTCTACAATTTTTTGAAGATTTTATTTATTTATGTATCATTTTATTTTATTTATGTATCATATTTTATAAACCACCGGTCTTCATTTTGGCGGATTTTTCACGACATAAGATTTCAGCCACATTTTTACAAAGTTTTACACATCAAATTTATTTCAAGCAATTTTTTTTGCAAAACGCCTGGCTTCAATTTAACTGGTTTTTAATTAAAAGAAACCATGTCAGTGACTTTCTTTTCATAATTATTTTTTGAACTCGCCCGACCAAAGGAAAGCGCAACAAACAAACCGACTTTATTGCATTATTTTTATATTAATTTTTTGAATTAATTTAATAAATTCAAATCTAATAAAAATATTGAAAAACAAAAAATTCTGATCGCATTGCCTACCCACTGAAATAACGTATTTACAAAGAAAAGTTGATTTTAGATTCTATGTAGAAATACTTCTGAAAAGCAAATTGAAAATGCTACACGTAACGTAGCTACGCAAATGAATTAATTAAAAGAAACGAATTCATATATTTTATAAGACTTTTCATTGCACCCTCACACTTTTTTTCATAACAATGTCCGCTTCATGTCTGTGAGGCGAATATTATCGAACATGGCTGCATTGACTGATGGTAATTTCAATTTTCCTACTCACCAGGCAGATCGTTACAATATCAATCGTGCCGAAATAATTCAGTAATAGTGTGCTTACGGTCGGCCGCCAAAGCCTCTCTCAAGTGCAGATGAAAATTGAAATGGAAAGTGTGGTCGCCTTGTCTACTTCAAGTAGACGCTGACGTCATCATGACGTCATCTTCCTCTTTTTCCCAATGGATGCGAAGTTTTCACTTCTTCTGACAATTCGACTGTTGCTAAGCAAATATTATATATATATATATATATATATATATATATATATATATTACCGGAGAAACTAATGTAAAAAAATTACCTTACAGAAAGTCTGCTTCTTATATATATATATATATATATATATATATATATATATATATATATGTATATATATATATGTATATATATATGTATATAAATATATATATATATGTGTGTGTGTGTGTGTATTGAATTAGTTTATAGAAATCCCAACAATTTTTTAAATTTGACAACTGGAAAGGTTTCATGAAATAGATTTGATTGAAAATAGATTTGATAATGAATTTCGTCATTCAAGATATCAAAAAGAAAGGATGAAATGTGTATTTGGGTATATACTTAAAAAAGCAATCTTACTACTTTTTCACTAAGTTACCGTTGCTTATATATATATATATATATATATATATATATATATATATATATATATATATGACTTTCCAAACAATTATATATATATATATATAATGGACTCTCCCGTCGGTTTCGACGTATGAAATTTTGCGCGATGATCTTAAGTGGCACTCAAGACCCGCTAGTGATTTACAAAGGAGTCCACATATGGAGCAAGAGTGAGGATTGTGAGATGAGATCACTGTTAGATTGGCTGACCTTTTAGATCTTGCGCTCGCTTCTTGAAAATGATTCAGACAAGCAGATTGAAAACTGCTGAGTCCACTAAAATCCGTTGATCTCCATTCTACCCGCTCCAAGGCTAAGCGCTCAACGATGTTATGTGTTACATTGACAGCTGACAAGTAATATAATGACTTGAAAAGTCACATGGACATTTTCGTTATTTTCCTTTAAAATTATTGCAAGCCACATTTCTACAGAAGGAAATCTGTTGGTATCAATGAGACGAGACAAAAGACGATATTCCCAAAAAACAAAATAGTAAAAGTGGAAGTGAAATTTCGGAACACGACTAAAAACAATTTATTAGTAAAATATTCACGACTAATAAGGAAAATGTTCCATGTGAGTAGCAAAAATGGAAGAAAAAGGTTACCCACACCCTCCAACTAAACATAATGAACTAATAAAATGCTCTTTGTGCATACACAATCCTCGTTTATGCATCTTCATGTCAATCGCTTCGAGAATCTTTAAATAGTGAGCGTAAGGTTTCTGCGTCGAATAGTAAAAAAATCGCCCTTATACTTATAAGCACAGTTAGGGTTGTCTAACATATGCTGATCTATTGCTGAGTCAGGTACCGATTGGGTTGTCCTTGGAGAACGATTGAGATGACCTGATCTTATAGTAGCAGAAATATGTTGACCAATTCGGGTCTCTAGTCTCTGAGTGCTCCGTCCTACGTGGAAAATGCTCTTTGTGCATACACAATCCTCGTTTGTGCATCTTCATGTCAATCGCTTCGAGAATCTTTAAATGGTGAGCGGATCGGTTTCTGCGTCGAATAATGAAAAAATCGTCCTTATACGTATCAGCACAGTCAGACTTTTTGAATTTAAGCGCAGTGCTAGATTGGCAATAAGGTCTCAATAATTTACAGTTGAACTGGCTAGATGCAACCGTGAGTTCTATGCTGACACTTTCTTTTCTCGCATTTCTCTCCTGTGGAACTCTCTTCCGGCTCCATGCTTTCTATCCAACATTGACTTTCAAAGATTTAAATGCAATTTCAATCGCTGTCTATTGTCTTTCTAATTATCCTTCTCTTTTTTCGCTCCTTAATTAAATTTCAGTTTTTTAATTCTTCCAAACCCACTTATCCCTTGTATTTTAGTGTCTTTACTGTATGGCTTGGTGTGATCTCGAGTAATATATATATATATATATATATATATATATATATATATATATATATATATATGAGTGTGTGGTATGGACATAGGCATCAATATTGCATTGGTAACTGTCTGTTTCATGCTTTAATGCGGTATATATATATATATATATATATATATATATATATATATATATATATATATATATATATATATATATATATATACAGTGCTGTTCGATAAAAGTGACACACCTGATTTTTTTAACTAAATGTTCTCTTCTCCGATAAAACGAAAGTTGAACTAAATTCAAACGATAAGGGATCTAAAATCCGAAGAAGCTGTGAAAGCTCTTTGAATTTAGCAGTAAGTACTGTCAAGCATCCGTTCAGTATAATGTTCTGGGGGTGCTTTTCTTTTCATGGAACTGGTTTCTTAAAACCTATTCAAAAGACCCTCAGGAGCGAGCAGTACAAGAGAATTTTAGAGTCTTGTCTGCTCCCTTCTGCTGAAAGGGTGCAAATCGACCCCACCAAGCTCATTTTTATGCAGGATAATGCTCCCTGTCACAAATCAAAATTGATGAAGGAATACTTTGATGAGAAGCAGGTGAGTGTTATGACATGGCCGCCCCAATCTCCTGACCTCAACCCCATAGAAAACTTATGGAGCATTATAAAGTACACTCTCTCGAGAAAGCAGTTGAGCAACAAAGAGGATTTGATTGTGAATTTCATATCCAAATGGAATTCAATGCTTGGAGATGAGATTTGCCAGAACCTAATCAAGTCAATGCCAAAAAGGGTTGAAAAGGTTATTCAAAATAAAGGAGGACCCATAAATTATTAAATATTTCGAACTATATTACCTATTATAAATAAATTATACCTCTATTATTCTTTATTTAAAGCTGTTCGGTTATGTTTCTATTGATTATTAGTTGCAGGAAATAAGTGAGTCACTTTTTTTGCAGTCTTTCCCTAAATCTCATTTATATCCAAAATTATAATTATCAATAGAATACCTTAGGGTGAGTAAACTTTTTTACTAGGTGTTCGGGAAGGCGTCTTTATACTAGTAAGATTAAAAATTAGTTCGACCCCAAAAACAACAGGCGAAAAAATTTTTAAGTAAAAAAAAAATCAGGTGAGTCACTGTATATGTATATATAAAATTTGAATGTGTCTTTTCTATAAATACTTTCAAGGTTAACTATTTGGATGAGCTCTGCGCTATGATACGTAGACCTTTTGAATTTAAGCGCTGTACTAGACTGGCATAGAGATCCCATCAAGTTACAATTGATCTGGTTAGATGTAGCCGTAAATTCTATGTTAATGGTTTCTCTTCTCGCACTTCTCGCTTGTGGAATTCCCTTCCGGCTTCATGCTTTTTAGCCAACTTTAGTCTACAAAAATTTAAATGCAATGTCAATGTCTATTTATTGTCCTCAAGGTTGCTCTTTCCTCTTCCCGCTCATTATTAATGCTACTGTTCCTAATTCTTCTATGTACAGAGAAAGACCAAAGACTACCGGTTCCTTGAAATGTTTAATTTTACGTTCAATGTTAAGTTTGTTGACATTAATTGGAAAACCATTGCCAATAAAAATACAACGAATTCCTAGTTAAGGGTACAGGGAGAACAAATCATCAATGCATGAGGGACTAAAGTAGATATCAGGTTAGTTTTATGGGATATAGGAACAAAGGAATTCCAATTAGTAAACAAACCGTTGAACGTAGGTTTGCGATAAATGCTGGTGATAAAGAAACAATCTTTACGCTCAACAAGAGCGTCCAAGGAAAGCAAAGTTCTCCACTTCAATAGTAAGTTGCAAGTATGGATGAAGGGAGTTTATTTGGGTGTGAAAAGCCATGGCGTCGTTGACAGAATCGAAGATGGAAAAAGTGTCATCAACATAACGCAAATATATATAGGGCTTACGGCATTTTTCAAAGAAAAGACTCTCATAAAACCCCCCAAAAAGGTTGCCTAGGACCAGACCAAGAGGACTGCCCATTGAAACCCCATCGATTTGGGCATACATGTTATTATCAAAATTAAACCCAACTACCTCTCCCTTCTGGGTATGATGATAAACTACATCCACGTTTTAGGTAAGGCGGTAAACTACATCCGACAGAAAGGCCTTTGATCAGGAGGTTTTCAGGAGCGTAGACCCACCTCTTAATTGCTGATCTTCCAAGTTCCACCTTGACCCGGGATTGTAGCACCTGTCAGGGTCTCAGCTATTGGTCAATAGTTAGCCCTCCAAAAGGGGTCAAAACACAATGAAAATATAAAAATAGGTTTTAATACCAGCAATACTTTTTTGGAAAAATTATTAGCACCAATACGTTTTTGGAAAGAAAAAAAATATTGTTGGTATTAAATAACCTATTGAGGTGTTGATATGCCGTAAAACAAAACAAACTAAACCAAACCAATCAACCCCATCTGTTGGTAAATGCATAAACTCTAAAAACAGATTTTCTGGGGTTAATGCAGGTGACCATTAGAGAGAGCATCGGTACAAATTTGAAAGATGTCTTGAAGAGGGGAAAGTTCGTGTACAAACTTACAATGTCAAAAAGCGTTTGTTATCAGAATTTCTAATTAAATGAAAAAACTTGAAGGAGTCAGAGATCCAGTAAGTGGAGAGCGAATCAGAAAACAGGTTGGAGATTTCGACCCACCATTTCGCCGTTTGGTGTTGTATGGAGCTTCACATAGATAGAATTGGTCTAAGACGCACATTGTTCTTGTGTACATTAGATTCAATCGTGGACGTTGGGGCCCAACAGGTCTGATGCGGTTATACACCGCCTTGGAAATTAGGTTACTTTTAAAAACAGAGTAACCATCTCTGCATTTTCGCCTCTATTTTATTAATTTTGTCACGAGTACTTGCAGGACCAGTTTTCCTAAATTCTGCAGAATCATGTCAAATGATTTCAATTTTACTGATATAATCCTGACTATTCAAGATAACCATTCCAGAGCCTTTATCTGGCTTAGTGATATAAATATCACTTCCAGATTTTAAAGGTTTAACAGTCTGGAAGTGGACACCCTGCCAAGAAAGAGTGTGTGGCGGACTTCACCACCTTAGTTTAACTTAGATTAGGAAACCAAATTGACGTGAAGAAGAAAAAAAGATAAACCAAAGACATTATTACACATAAAATATGTATTTAACAAGATGTACAAACAAGGATGTGAAAGAAAGGCACGCATTGAGTAAAACAAGAGTTGTCTCTCTTTAACTATTATTTGTGTTCCAAAGTTCACTGAAAGAAAGAAGGTTGTGATAGTTTCTGGTAATAAATGTTTTCAACAGTTTTGCTGTGTAAACAAAAAGATTATGTGAGTGTAGGGAATATTCAGCATGTGAGTGGTGGTGTGAGTGAGAAGATTGGCGCATGGTTTCAACTGTCGTGGATTCGTTTGGCAGCTGAATTCTCAATACTTATTTAAAGAATATTTCTTGCTTCTATAGGCGATCATCGGCTCCGAAGAATCATTCTTCACGTGCAGACAATCTGATTGGTTGGCATTGACCAATCAGCGAGCGAGCTTTGGGGAGACTCACGAAAGCTTCTGAGATCCGATTCTCCCAAATGTTCACGAAATCGACTACATGAAAATATAGCGATTATAAAATTGTCGCATAGCTGCGATTTATAAATTGTCGCATTACACAGTAGTGTTGATTTATTATCCAATGAATGATGTGACGGTTATATATATATATATATATATATATATATATATATATATATGTATTTTTATATATATATATATATATATATATATATATATATATATGTATTTATAAATATAAAAGTGGACATGTAAGTCAGCACTTAGAGGCGACAGTCTGTTTCATGCTAGTGCAATCGTCAGTTTATATTTATACACGCTCTATCTCTGATATTGAGCACTTTATCCCATAAATATAGCACACTTTAAGACTATATTTCTGCATATATATATATATATATATATATATATATATATATATATATATATATATATATATACCCGTCTCATCATCGCGTAACGAGACACAAGTCAGTTGCTTTAGTGAAAAATGGGAAATGATTCTTTGCATATATCATTTTTTTCTGGATTATTTATACCGAGTGTAACAGGAAAATTGTCCAAATCGTGTAACGCCATAATTATCCATCCGACAAAATGTTTAATATCTAAAAAAAACACTAAACTAATTGAGTTTCTTTTTGCCAGGTTTGTTTAGTGATCTTGACACCATTTTTCGTAAGAAACACGGAAAAACCCTTTGAGTTATTCAGCTTTTAAAATGAGGGCAGGTTCAAATTGTTTTGTGCTAGACCCACTATTTCACCCCAACTGAACAATGGTGAGAGAGAACAAAAACAATTCAGGCCCTCAGTAATGGTATCAACATTCATAGTCTGGTTACCATCTTCAAAGTCCACTCAAGAACCATCAAGAGAACGGTGAATAAGTTTAAAAAATAGAATGAAAGAATTTATAAGAAAAAAATTATTTAGCAGGAACAGGAATGTCTCTTTGATTTTTTTAACGCGTTCTTTTTTCAATAATATAAACTCAAGAAAGAAAGGGGTTCACAGATTGAAAATCTTTATTGTTAAAAAACGGAATAAATCTATCTATATCGAATGACTTTAATATTTTGTCATGTTAGCTTTCTGAGTTAACAAAACAATTGAACAATAACTATTCCAATCTTAAGAACAAGTTTATTTTCTCCAGTCGTCATGTCCTTTTGACTAATTTGGAAAGAAATCACTTTAATTATAAGCCGTATATGAACAATTTGAATTCCTTTTCAAATATGTTATATCTCCGTAAAGAAACCTTAAAACAAATAACTCCAAACCCATTACAGCCACTTTTAACAAAAGTCCCCCGATGCAAACAATCCTACTCCTTTTATCCTGAAATAAAAATCGGTAGACCATATGTGTCCATACATTACTTTAAATTACATATATTTTATCTAATATATAGAATACGATTTGAATAATTCGACATCATAAGTCGAATATTCCTTACTAAAGAATTATTTTACGTGGTGAATTCGATTGATTTACCCCGCAGTCAGAAATCTTTACTCCTGTAGTGAACAAAACAAGATCTAGATTTAAAATTCAAATGCTAAGCACTGACTCATTGATTTTGTTAGAAATTAAAAAAGACTTGAATTTACAAACTTTGCTTAACACACACGCAAAAGCGAATCCAAAACGAAACTCGTGAAATTTCACACCTTGATGCGAAATGTTTTTTGGCCAATAGGAAACTAGGAAACATTTAAAAACAAAATTCAAATAATCTTCAATTCTCAGAAACAAATTCTTTTACGGACCTTTTCGCGAGCCGACGCGAAATTTGCTCGCGTCCAATGAAAAGGCCTGAATCATATCCGGGAGTGAATTCGCAAATGACATTTTCAAGCCCCAAAAACAAAATAAAAGACGGGCAAGTTCACTTGTCACCAGAGAAAAGAAGACGAGCGTATTAACATCTCCCTTGACAAACGTCAAGCGACCGTTATTATTATCTCTACCTTTCTTCCTCACCTCTTTTATACTTGATAAACGAACGGAACATTTTAAGACTGAGCGATTACTTCAAAGACATTCCTACCTTTCGATAACGCTCATACATCCACACTTACGTTCCTGCCTACATACATATAAACTCATTCTTGCAAGTACTACTACGAACATTTATATGACCTTGTATCAACCAAAATACATAAATTTTATTTGTAAAGACCTAAATTGATTTATATGTATATAAATTTGTTGTTCACTTTACAATTTGATTTTCTTGTTTTATACCCCTCTTATGGTGGGCTATCTAACTAACGAGGCCAAATCAAACTAACCTGTTTCCACACTCATACACTTCACTATAACTGATAACCCACTATACTCCTTTCTTAAACAAGGAAAATGTGACTGCAGAATAATTCAGAGGGACCACTTCTCCACGATTCCTCTATAAAAACGACGTTAAATCAACGCTAGTTGCAGATTTCAAAGGAGCGGCTAATATTTAAAAATTAACAGATCATCAATTTTTTTTATTTTTCTTTAATAATGTTTTTGAAAAATGGCTTTTAATATACATTAATTTTCAATTTATTCTTTAAATAAAATTTTCAAAACGTAACAGTAGCGAGGAAAACTGGATCAGGAAGTCACAACAATGAGACGGATCGACATTTCAACTTCGAGCTAAAGAGATCAATTAGAAAAGATCCAACTCAATTCATAAGACGTTTGGCACGTGCGAAAGTAGTTTCATCATTGACAGTCCAAAGAGCAGTAAAAAAAAATTATTTGAAAATAAAATCGTACGTGAAACCTGTGAGGTAACTTGTTACTCCAGGAGAGAAAGTTAGAAGGTTAGAGAGGGCGAAGATCATTTTGAATAAGTTGGAAAATGATCATGGAATAATATATATATATATTTGAACTTTATTTCAATACTTCATGAGCATCCGATTCATAGCTATGATTAATTAATGATGAACATGCCATTTTCGTTTATGATCGATTTCATCATGATTTTTCTGTTAAGCATAGAGAGTAATTATACATTCTTATTGCTGAAAGTAGAGTCTAATAGTGCTATAAATACCTCGGAGAATTCCAGTAAGATATCTTTAATCATTTCTAAGATACAACGGTTGAAACTTAATCTAACAAATGGACAATTTTGCATTTACACAATTTGAACAATTTTGCTGTTACACCCGGTATATTCACTGATTTGCCAACGTTTTATTTGCTATGTCCTTTCAGGATGTTGAAGATCATGGCTCTTTACTACTTCCTGGGTTTATGGCAACATCGCGTTGAAACATCAGTTCCCATAAGATCACCGAAGTTAAGCATAGTCGATCCTGTTCAGTACCTAAATGGGTGACTGCTTGGCAATACCAGGTGCTGTCAGCTTGGATGTGCAGGAATTGTTAATCGGAGAGCCGAGTTCCAATTCCCGTTGGGTTCGCTATATTCACTTACGCGAAATACCCCTAGGAAATGTATAAATCCATATTTACTCCCCCCGCCAGCTATAAGACTTATATTACTAAAACATTATTATCTCCCCCCAAAAAATCTTACAATCTAAAAATATTTTTTAGCTTTAAATAACCTGTAAAAGGGTGATAAGGCGTAAAAAATGTATTAGTCAATCAACACTTTCCCGTATTTTGTTACTTTAAGTAACATTTGAGTCTTTACTGTCTCTCTTGTTGTTGTTGTTGGGTTTGTAAAATTCGTCTGCATCTATATAGAGAGATTGGTCACATGATGTTAAGTGGTCTCTCATTGGTTAATAAAACCACGTGCATTCAGAAAAAGCTGACCACCACAAGAGAAGAGACTGGAGCTGATCCGAAGTAACACAGAAGAAATTCTCTCCGCCGACAACGGTACCAGTTGCTGGGGGTTTAAAGGTAGAAGCTACCTAGCCCTATTTCACTCAGCAGGTGGGTAAGTCGACGGTACCAGTTGCTGAAGGTTTTAAAGGTACAAGCTACCTAGCCCTATTTCACTCAGCAGATAGGTAAGTACACGGTACCAGTTGCAGAAAGTTTTAAAGGTACAAGCTGTTGGAGTTTTGGGGTACTGTATATACTAGTGAGACAACCAAAATGAGCTGACTCATTTTATAGTCCACCAAGAAAACGGTTAACCAATCAGAAAGCACTAAATATTCAATCCGACGTGTATAAAGGCAGCCATTTTGTTCTTTCTCCAAATATTCACTGCCAAGCTCTGATATCGAAGACTGAACAGCCGCTGTTAGTGGTATTGGCGTTGTTTCATTGAACAAATTACTAACTGTGCTGGATTCTACATTCACAGACTACGGTGAACATGGTCAACATTGGTTACGAGCCCAGGTTACGACTGTATTTTGACGGAGACGAATCGAGATATGAATTATGGGAAACGAAATTCTTAGGCTACCTTAGAATACAAAAACTTCATGACATCATTCTTTGCCAAGATGACCAGAAGGAAGATGATGATTTTATGGAAAGAAATGTGACCGTGTTCGCCGAATTAATACAATGCCTGGGTGACAGGAGTTTGTCTTTAATAATGAGAGAAGCAAAGGGAAACGGACGTCAAGCCCTAAGAATATTGCGTGAACATTACTTGTCAAAAGGTAAGCCTAAAATTATTGCTTTATATACTGAACTAACCTCGTTAAGGAGACGAGAAAATGAATCTGTAACAGATTATATTATACGAGCTGAGAATGTCACAAATGCATTAAAAGTGGCAGGTGAGACTATCTCAGATGGGCTTCTAATAGCCATGGTTTTAAAGGGATTACCAGCAACATTCAAACAATTCACGACAGTCTTAACTCAAAACGATAAAAGATTAACTTTCACTGCGTTTAAAATTGCGTTACGTAGTTATGAGGAAACTGAAAAATGTGTACCCCCACCAAATCAAGGAAAAAACGTAATGCAACTAAGGACGCCATTTAAAAAAATCAGAAAAGTAGTCCCTCTATCCTACCAGACCAGGAATTATGATATTAAAAATAAGGGGGCCTAAAAACAACTATTACAATAACAACAACAACAGGAATAACAATAATAGAAAATCAAATATCATCTGCTTTCGTTGTGGAAGAACCGGGCATGTACGTGCGAAATGTCAATTTCATACAAGGAGTGATTTTGTAAAAATGTAAAAGCCTTTTCGAATGAGCGAACATATGCCTTTTCGTTTGGGATGGATACTATACCCAATAGTTATAATTCTTACCTAGTCGATACGGGTGCGACAAATCATGTAATTACAGATGAAACAAAACCTATTAATTTTGACCCCAACTTCGAGCCTGATTCCCATTTTATCGAGTTGGCTGACGGGACTAGTGCTAATAATTTAGTTTTAAAAAGAGGTGATGCCTGTATTTATTTACAAGATACTAAAGGAAATATTTGTAAATGTTTATTAAAAAGGGCTTTATATATCCCTAAATTTAAACAAAATATTTTCTCGGTTCAGTCTGCTGTTAGAACTGGTGAAAGTTAATTTTCACCAAGACAATTCAAAGTTAGTATACCCAGACGGAACTGAATTTAATATACTGCACAACAAAATGGACGTTTGTATTATTTGAAAAGTATTAAATCTGTGAAAACAGCCACCCACGACTTAACGACTATAGATAGGTAATTCCGCCTGACACATTGTGTGTATATTGGAAGGAACACTGTGTTTATGTTTTTACCTTTGTATTCATGTTTAGCTGTAAATAAATATCTTTATTACATGTTGATAAAGTATAGATAGATAAATAGATAGATAAATAGATATGAACAGGCTGAGATATATAGACTGGCCTGGAAACTCTCCTGATTTAAATCCAATCGAGAATCTGTGGTCAATCTTCAAGAAACGACTTCGTGGAATGGACATACGAAGTACTAACATGGGCACTGTCATTGGAAAGATTCGAAAGAAAATTAAGTAATAACGGAATTATTTGTTTTGTTTCAATTAATTTCCACAAGGGTGTAGGTGGTCATGGCTCTCCACATCTTCCTGCACAATTAATTTGCACTAGGGTCTATATAATTACAGTTACTCGTCGTTATGGATTTATTTAAATTTTCTTGTTCACAGACATTTTTATAAATTTATGAATAAAGATTTTCTTTTCATATTTATTTCTTTATAAAATAGTAAATAGTAAATATTTTATTATAGTTGGTTCATATATTTTATAAATATAAAATTATTATTCTTGTAAATAAGCAAATCTAACATATAAATAGGGTTTAATGTTTGTTGCCAATTTTCAAGAATGTTTAAGTTTTATTAAAATTCTAATCATCGCTTTTTAAAGCAATACATATTGTCGAGGGAGTCGAAGTGTATACAGTAATAGCGGTGTCAACGGAATAACAGTGCTTTTCATAGAACTTTTTCTTCCGGACATTGCTAGAAGTTCTTCCATATTCCCCAGACTCTTTACACTTTCAGACTATCACCTGTTTATTTCTATACCCGGAGGTTTTTAATTCTAAAATATTGAAAAAATCCTTTAAAAATTAAACTCCCAAAAACCAAAACTGGAATCCTTCTTTCACGACAAAAGCCTATTTTAGCTGAGACGTGGGCAAGTTTGTAAAAATCAATGGGAAACGATTTAATACTTGGATAAAGGTGATACGAATTTACATGAATGAAAATATCTTGTCAAGAAATGTCTGACATTTGTATCAACCTATTTTTGAAATATCTCTTATAATTTGTAAAGTTTGACAGCATTTTTATCAATGATTAAATCCTGAAAAACTTGGCTCTCAAACATTTTAATAGCTGCTTTTGTCCATTATGCGTTATCCTGGTTTTCATATCAAAAACAAAAACAAAATGAATAAAGAACAAAGATTCATATTGTAGCGGACCGTGGGTGTGAATGTGAAGAGATATCTCTGGGTTAAGATTTCCTGCATGCCGGTCCAGCTACATGAGAATGTCGGACCTTAATGAAGTCCAAAGAAGACAAAAGAAAACAAACAAGACCGATATACATGGGTAAACAAATATATATTATGGGTAAACAAATATATTAATACACGAAGACATGAAAAGTTACATAGTGTTTGTATGGAGAAGTTATGTGTGTTGTGTTGAGTGTCCGTACGTACGGGTATTGTCCTTAGCGCGTTCCCAGAATTTGGGAAACGCTGTACTCTGTGCGAGGTCACAGATTGGTGTAAGTGGAAAAAGAACGATTTTACCTCGCCTCCGCGCGAGGTAGCGGCCCAAGGTCTGAGGCGAAAGAGAGAGAGAGAGAGAGAGAGAGAGAGAGAGAAAGGTCAGCCAGTATTTATACTCAGGGAAGAGAGACCCCTGTTGAAGGATTAAGGGACTGAGGAGGAGCTAACTCCGACAATATAAAGAATAAAATAAAATGAACATGACATGCCTATTTCCTGAAGAATTTGGTAAATATTTTGGTGAGAATAAGAGCCGCAGAGCAAATGAAAAGGTTAACGCATATTCTGGTATTTCTATGACTCATCACTCTCTTCCCTCTTTTTTTTAATCATTTCACCACAAGCAAGGCAATAAAGCAACTGAGACACAAGGGGGTTTGTCGGAGTTAGCTCCTCCTCAGTTCTTTAATCCTTCAACAGGGGTCTCTCTCCCCTGGCTATAAATACTGGCTGACCCTTCTCTCTATCTCTCTTTTCCGACTCTACCTCGTGCGGAGGTGAGGTAAAATCACTCTCTTTTTCGACTTAGGCCTTGGGCCGCTACCTCGCGCGGAGACGAGGTGTAAAATCTTTCTTTTTCCACTTACACCAATATGTGACCTCTCACACATACAGCGTTTCCCAAATTCTGGGAACACGCTAAGAACAATACACGTACGTACGAACACTTACAACACACACATAATTTCTCCATACAAACTCTATGTAACAGTCCATGTCTTTGTTTAACTTGTTTTGTTATTAATATATATTTGTTTACCCATGTATATCGGTCTTGTTTGTTTTCTTTGTCTTCTTTGGACTTAATTAAAGTCAGACATTCTCATGTAGCTGGACCCGCCAGCAGGAAATTTTAACCTTCTGATATCTCTTCACATCTTCATCCCCACGGTCCGCTACAGGTTACTGAGTGTGAAAGAATATGAGAAAAAGATATTATTAAGAAGAGAGAATAATAAAAGAAAAATAATTAAGATGAAATAACATAACGATTGATATTACATTTAAATTTTTGAAGATCAAAGTTGACTGGAAAGCAAGAAACTGGACGAGAGTTCCACAAGCGAGAAGTGTGATAGGAGAAACTATTAGCATAGAACTTATAGTGATTCCGCTCCCTTGTTCTTGTTTTTTTTCTCCCTCTTTTTTTCTTTTTCATTATTTGCAAATATCTTTTCTCTCCTTTCTAACATTTTCCATTTCACGAAATTCATTTTTGTTTAGAAAGCGATATTCTGTACCAAATAAAAAGGATTAGTTCCCTATTCCCATTTTTTTAACTTTACCTTGGCCATGAGATTTCGACAAGCGGCAGGATCACAGAGAATTGTAGGATCTTCCAGTTGTCGTATAATATCGTTGATGCAAGTGGCTGCAATGTCCATTTTGTCGTCGGAATCTTTCCGTTGGAAACACTGACCATTACTTCAGACACTCAACAGAAAAAATAAAATAAAAAACAGCTTCCTTCTTCTTCTGCCACTTAACAAGAAATTCTATACACAATGAATTATATCATTCTGATCAAACGTTATCATTTCCATATCTAATCATTTGATATCTAATCATTTGAAAAATTTATCAGATCAGACAAAATTTTCTTCTTTTACTTCGTCTTCTTATCACGATTTTTTAAAATTTAGAATTTATTTCAATTAAATCTGAGGGTTGATGAGGTTCCAGTTAACGCGTGTGACCCACGAATTCAAAAGACTAGTATCTAGAAATCATTCAAATTTAAATATATATATATATATATATATATATATATATATATATATATATATATATATCCTATTTTATATATATATACATATATTTCCTATTTTAATTTTTTAAATTGTTTGCACTCATGTATTTAATTTTGTGATTTTTTCAGTCTGAATTGGGATGTTAATATTCTAAAATATAGGTCAAGGTTATATTAGCTGTCATTTTGAGCCAGACACTTCCACTTCCCCTCCCATGATACAGGGTCTTGGTTTAACTTTATGCCCCCACTTCCTTTCTTGTCTTATTTTTCTCTTTCTTTTATCTTTTTTTCTTTTTCCTTCTTTTTTCTTTTTTATTTTTTGAATGTTTAAATATTAAGTTCCTATTTTATTCCTTCACACTTCTGAGTTGACAATACTAATAGGTCTTCTTGTTAGTTGAAATAGCTTTACGAATGAGGTAATTTTGGATTTCTAATATATATATATATATATATATATATATATATATATATATATATATATATATATATGAAGGAATATAGTTTTAAAGTGTGCTATATTTATGGGATAAAGTGCTCAATATCAGAGATAGAGCGTGTGTAAATATAAAAGTGAACATTGAAGTCAACACTTAGAGGCGAGAGGCTGTTTCAAGCTAGACGCAATCGTGAAACAGCCTGTCGCCTCTAAGTGTTGACTTCAATGTTCACTTTTATATATATATATATATATATATATATATAAGCCGCATTTAAGTATGAAACTGACAGCATGCAATATTGATGCCTATGTCCATACCACACGTGTGTGTATATATATATATATATATATATATATATATATATATATATATATATATATATATATATAAACTCGAGATCATTCCAAGCAACACAGTAAAGTCACTAAAACAAAAAGGATAAGTGGGTGTGGAAGAATTAGAAAACTGAAATTTAATTTAGGAGTAATTAAGGAGAACAATAGAAGAATAATCAGGAAGACAATAGACAGCGATTGAAATTGCATTTACATCTTTGAAAGTCAATGTTGGATAGAAAGCATGGAGCCGGAAGAGAGTTCCACAGGAGAGAAATGCGAGAAAAGAAAGTGTCAGCATAGAACTCACGGTTGCATCTAGTCAATTCAACTGTAAATTGTTGAGACCTCATTGCCAATCTAGTACTGCGCTTAAATTCATAAAGTCTAGAAGATAGCATAGCAAAGAGTTCATCCGAACAATTATCACGAAAGTATTTATAGAAAAGGCACAGGGGAGCAATTTTACAGCGGTTGGAAAGTGACTGAAGCCGAGACGCCAGCTCAGAACCAATAATATTGCTGATTCTTTCTTTAAGTTTTATCATAAATCGCTAAATATAAAGCATGTTCACCGGACCATATGTGGCAGTAATATTCGAGGCATAGATTCTGGAGATAAAAGTTGTCTTGTACGACACAGTGAGCCAACTTTCTTAGCAGCTGACCTAGCAATGGATTCAATATATATAGTCACTCCACTTCATGTATATTTGTGTGCGTATGTGCTTTGGGGACGGGGTAAGGCTTTTTTGAAGATCATATTTTTAAAATAACTTTTTTGATTCCAAGTATCAATAAATATAAATTACAAGGTAGATTACTGTCTAAAGTTATTCCATGAGTTATCTCCCTTGGCATTAATTTTGCCTTCAACTAAGTTTCAAGTTTGATTATTTAATTGCAGCGCTGCCCTCCTTATTATCATTAGTGCAGATTGTGTCCTGGTGGATGGGGACGACAATGCTATTTCTTCTTTATTTTGCATGTACTTTATTTTTCCTATTTTTCTAATTTTTTTTCAATTTTACTTACAAAAATTATTGTAAAAACTATCATAAATTATATATCTGAACATTCTCCACTTACATACACGAAATCCAATTGACCAAAAAAAAAAAGGGTTTGCATAAACTTAAATAAAAGAAAATTATTCTCATTTTTCCGTCTGCTGTTTCCCTTCAGGACGTAGGCGATCATGGCTCTCCACGGATTCCTTTTTCTTGATTATTAATGAATTAGCATTCCTTCTTGGGAAAGATTGTGAAATAGTTCCCCACTGCCACTGTTACAATTCCGAATTCAGATTAATCCATCTCCCAGAGTGGTTTCCACACAGGGCTAGAGGCCCCAGTTTACGATGCTAATTGTAGTAGGGGAGAAGAGACAGATTCCACCTTTTCCGGGGCATTATTACGAAAATGAACGCAGCAAACTCGAACCGAATTTTAACTCGGCTCACCGATTTTACTTGCTACGCTAATAACGGTTACACTATCTAAACATTTTAAATTAAAGAAATCAAATTTAAAAATTTAAATAAGGAAATTTTAGAAAAACCGGAAGTTTTTTTACTTAGTTACTTTTTTCGTCGGACATCGATCTCAAGGGAGATAATTGTGTATAGAATTTCTTGTTAAGTGGCAGAAGAAGAAGGAAGCTGTTTTTTATTTTATTTTTTCTGTTGAGTGTCTGAAGTAATGGTCAGTGTTTCCAACGGAAAAATTCCGACGACAAAATGGACATTGCAGCCACTTGCATCAACGATATTATACGACAACTGGAAGATCCTACAATTCTCTGTGATCCTGCCGCTTGTCGAAATCTCATGGCCAAGGTAAAGTTTAAAAAAGAAACAAAACAATTTTTAGTCGTTTCCTATTTATTTTCTGAAGTTCCAAACTGAAAAATGTTTTCCAAATATTTGGGGCGGGGCTGTTTTTGTCTTTCTCTTTTTGGCTTTTGATTTCTCTGCTATTTCTACGTGGTTCTTCTTTTTTTTATATCGTCAATAAAGACCCTCCCCAACTCGAGGGTCACTTGCTTTATTGGGGGACTGGATTTTTGTGGTGTGGGGGTGGCTTTTCTTTTCACGACATAAACAAATACAAAAAAAATGTTTTCAAAAATTTGCCGAAAAAATTTTTTTAAGCTTTTGTTAAAAAATATTAAAGAGCTATTTGAGTTAAAGAAATAATTTTATTTTAAAAATATATGACTAAGAAGAAGAGTAATTGCATCAGAATTATCAAGAAGTTATTAATTAATTTTTTTTAATCCGAAGCTGTTTTTAATTATCTTAAAAATGAAACTTTTTACCTTATTTAAGAATCCATTTTTGGTTCTTTTAAACCCGTTTCGGTTTACATTTTTTTTATTAAGTGATCTTTAAATTTTCTAATTGTCCTCATATAATCCTTGAAAAATAAAGTATATTTTGTGTTTGCAAGATTTTAAAACGGAGAAACTTTTGTTTATAAATGTCTCAAAAATAGCAGACATCCTCGATTTTTTTGCTGAAAACAAAAAACATTACAATAATAATAAATTCGGTTTCAAATACACCAAAGTATTTTGCTTACTGGTTAAATTTATATTCGTTTCCTTTTTAAATTAAAGCTTCAAGAATGATTATTCATTTTTAAAAATACATTTTTTAAATCTTTGGTATCATGAATCTGTGAATATTTGTGAACATCCCTATTTTTAAATTTATCATTTTTCCCTGACCAATTTAATGTGCAACTATATCAGAACTTAATTTGCTGATCTGTCAAATGTTTCACTTTGTCCAAATTCATCTGCCAATTAAATTTCTTAGCAATTAATGGTGCAGACAAATTTTCAATACATATGACTGAATTATTGCTTCCTTTTTTGTTTCTTGTAAACGGCAAACATTCCTTCAATTGAATCATCTTATTTAGTGATACCTATTTCCCCAGCAATCACTGACGAAAAAAAAACAATGTCAGTCTATATCTCTGATATGAGGTGTTGATTATTTACATAAAATTTACATTATTCGGACTGTTTTCCTCATCTTCATTGCCATATTCACAACATTTTGGCTGTTGTATGATCCAGCCTTCTTCAGGTGATTAGAATTTCAAACCAAACACTTTATTTCGTCCACAGAGGTAGATTGTTCTAATTCCACGTGTCATGCCTCTTCTGGATGTCTCAATTATTTCCCTTTAACTCAACTGTCCAAGTTTTTTCATTCACCACTGCTATAGCCTGGTACTGCACTTACAACTATTTGGGTGTAGTCACTGGATCTAACCAATGTCTTTATCCACTGGGCCATGAAGATGAGGATAACTGCCCGAATAATGTACATAATGACAGAAAACAAGAAAAAAGTTTAAAAATATTCGTTACTCTGAATTTCTGTGATGAGGAGTTATCATTATTTACACGCATACTGTTGTCCTGATCTTTGTTGTTATTATCACAATGTTTTGGCTACTGTACCCTCCAGTTCTCATCAGGTGCTTGTCAATCCAGGTAGGGAACTGAACACTTTATTTAATGCATGGAGCTAGATTGTTCTCGTTCCACTGATCATGCCTAGGGATATCTCGTCTTGTTCTTATTTATTTCGTTTTTTTCCCACCCTACTAGATTAAGACGTTGGTTTGTGAAGTTGCTGATATAGTAACTGTGAGTTCAGTTCCTGGGCTGGGTAGTAAGACACAGACTCAGTGAAAACAACTTGAGCAATAATTGAGTAGGACTGAATGAGATGAGTTATCCATAGACATAGGCAGTGGAACGAGAACAATGTACCCCCGTAAATGGGGTGTAGTTCGGAATGTTCAGAAAGTTACCCGGATCGACAAGCACCAGATGAAAGCCAGCCAGCATTATGGTGGCATGAGACATAAGGTTAAAATGAACAGTTGATTTACGCACACCAAGAAGATTAATGATGGATGATAATGACGAGGAAACACACGGGGAATTTTAACAAAACAAGATAAGGAATTTATTCACAAATTGAAGTTGTGTCGGTAGCTTGTTTCAGGAAAAAAAAATCAGAATTCTTAGAGACCGTAGTTTTAACATATTTTCATGAAGAGGAAATGTTCACACAACAGATTAAATGCTCTGACACAAAATAATATTCGAAAATGTTTAAGACAAATGTAAGAGAGTTAATTTCTCACCAAATGGATATATGGTTGCATACTTTCAAAAGTAGATGAAGAGAGATAAATTGGAATACTGTGCTTTCTTGGATTGATGAGAGAAATTTATTGATGTGCTGCATACTGGTTAGAGTCCAATAATATAATTGGCGAGTAATTTTATACTAGCAAGTTCTTCAGCACTGGTCATGAGGAACTGAAACAAAACCTTTCACATGGCTTCAGACACTGTAATTTAATATTTCTCCTCATTTTATTTCAAAAAGAATTTCATGTAGGTTCATTACTTCCTTTCTTTCTTCTTCTTGCATGACTGGTTAATTTCTGTAAATGGAAGATTTTCATTGGTCCAAAAAACAATTTCACATAGGCTCACAAATTCCTTTCCTTCTTCTTCAGTTCTCAGAATTTGAAAGGAGTTGGTGAAGGGAGTTGTTATTATTTTGCACTGACTATAGAGTAAGGGTTGAAACGTTATGATAATAACAAAAAACATGGGAATATTAATCCTAGTATAAATAATTTAATTATTTATTCCTTGTTAAGTATTGGTCAAAAACTCATTTACATTTCAGAACTAAGTGACACTTTTAATTCTAAAAAAAATAAATAAAATTAACTGAACACAGAAAAATTCAGTTACATACATGGTTTAAAATTAAGAGTCTATGTAAAGTTTTTAAATGGTGACATAGTTCAAAAATTTAATTATTGAAAAATATCCAGAAAAGTCAAGTTTCAATGGAGGGTTCTTTCACATGGCATTATAAACAGTCTCAGAAATGCTGACGTCCTGGATATGACGATAAGCTGCATCCATTTCCTGGGTAAGACAATAAACTACGTCCAGCAGCAAGGCCTCTGATCAAGAGGTTTTGAGGAGTGTGGAACCACCTCTTAATTGCTGGTGTTCCCAGGATCACACTGACCCGTGGTGGTAGCAGCTGTTAGGGTCGCAACTATAGTTTGCCCCTAAACTAGGGTTAAGGCACTATGAAAGTGTAAAACTTGGTTTTAATACCAGCAATACATTTTTTAACGAACAATTTTACCAGCAGTACATTTTTGAGGAAAATATTACCAGCAATACATTTTTGAAGGAAAAAATATTACCAGCAATAAAAATCTTGTTGGCATTAAATAACCCATTGAGGTGTTGATATGCCATAAACCAAAGCAAAGCAAAGAAAAACTGAACTGATGTATGATTTGTAGAAAAAAATGATAGTTTCCAAGCCAAATGGCAAATATAATTTTGCTGAAAACTCAAATACCCTTTTTAGTTTTTACCGTAACCCTCAATTTTGCTTTTCTAACCATGTGCATTGCAGCATTAATAATGTTTTCTTAGATGCCTGATACAAGTGGAGGGGGGGGGGTTCTTAATAATCAGTGGAATCATATTTTTTTCTTAATATGCTGCAAACAGCGAGATGGTAGTCATCATAAATGATTGGTCAGAAAACCATTTAAATGCTTAGAAAATGTGAAATTAATAAACGGAATGATCTTAATAAGTGGAGGGGTGGGGGTCAGAAGAAATGAATAGATATCAACATCTGTTTGGCACTTAAGAATAAGATTTTGACTTTTTTCAACTATTAATAAAAGCCAAAAAGTTTCATTTGATAGGAAGTGACCATTTTTTTTTTTTTAAATTTGGTTTTGATTCCATTGCTTTATTTGTTTTACTTATTTTAATGACTGCAGAGAAAAGTATTTAAAATGTTTCATCTGTGTAAACACAATAATAATATCAAAAAATCTTTTAAATTTTCAAAATTTTAACGTTATGCATAAATTCTGTGTCTGAAGACTGAAATGTATTTTTGTTCCATGATAAGAAGGCAAGATGATTTTTGCTTTAGTCAAAAGTGTTAAAGTCCATCTAACAACCTCTATTTGAATTGTTATATATATATATATATATATATATATATAGATATAAATTAATTGATTTAAAATATGGGTTTTTCACTACACAGTGATAACCATGTTTCAAAAATGGAAGCTAAAGCCTTCGAATTTAATTTTGTTATTAAACCAAAGACATTAGTTCCATTTCCTCGTCAAGCGAATTTTGGAGTAACTTATTTTTTTTTAAAAATAAGTTACTCCAAAATTTTATTTTTTTTTTAAAAATAAGTTACTCCAAAATTCGCTTGATGAGGAAATGGAACTAATGTCTTTGGTTTAATAACAAAATTAAATTTGAAGGCTTTAGCTTCCATTTTTGAAACATGGTTATTACTGTGTAGCAAAAAACCCATATTTTAAATCAATTAATTTATAATATTAATGCTCTGTAAAATTACATTGAGCACTATTGTGTAAAAATAAAAATATCTATAAGAACTCCGGATTTTATATCTTACTGTTCTTTCTTTTTATTTATATATATATATATATATATATATATATAGGCTTTGTGCAGAACCAAACACACTTTTTGAAGTGTGGTTGCTTCTGCACAAAACCTTCACCACTATAATCAAATCATATGTGCTGGTGTCTGGCTGTTGGTTCCTAGGAACTGAGCTACTTGGCCCTTATATGTTGAATATGACAGAAGAGTCCACCATATATATATATAAACTGGAAAGGATCATTATAAAAATAAATAGACATAATATGTCTACATTGTTCAGTAAAGCTTGTTTGAATGAAGATATGCTGCCTATATATATATATATATATATATATATATATATATATATATATATATATATATATATATATATATATATATATACACACACACACACACACGCACTAAAGTTCAACCTATACAAGGCCCAAGAGCCACTCAATGTAGAGGGTTACTAAAAGAGTTTGTTGTATGAACAATAAGAGTAAAAAATAAGAGGCGCATTTGAGGAGGACATGTGGGGAAGATAATGGTTAACTCTAGACTTGAAGAGGTTAAGATTTTGGTGACTGAGGGAGCATCTTTTTGAAAGTCGATTCCGCAAAGCAGCGGTTCATAGGAAGAAGCAGTTTGAGTGGGTCTTGCTACTTCCTAGTGGAACACAAAGGGAATGAGGGTGGTTCGCTACAGTGTGTGTGGCATGGTGCATCCTAGCTGTGACGGTTAGAACTAGTGGAACATTTTCCTTGGAAATAGCAACAGAGTACAGAGAGGCTTGCAAAGTTTCGTCTGTGAGAAAAGGGGTTGTATAGTAGAAAAAATAATTCATCACCCACAAGGTCGTGTAGTCACTTTTGGATTCTATCAAGACTGGAAACTAGGTAGCAGTATTCCATTCCTTAGCCTGATCTGGTTTTTGTAAAAGAGCAGAGGAGGGAATCGGTAAATGGGACCAACCATTTTTCCAGCATCTTTGGTAATGGCTCATATATATGAGTTGCACTTGAGGTCTGGAGTGAGCTTAAGTCCCAATCTGCATCCAAAGCAAAAGAGTCTCCTGGGGGTCGGGGGGCATCCATTCATTGAAATAGATGAAAATTCAGAGTCTGCTCGATGATGAGAAAACATTACTAGTTTGGTTTTGAGCTATCGAACGTGCTGTCATCTTCCAAGTTAGATGTTTGAGCTGCAATTCTAGTCTCGTCTGGTTTCAGGTCCCCGGATTTCCCTTTTCTTTTTTTCTCTTTCAAACATTCAAATATGATATTCTTGTCTTAAATGTTATCACCTGAAATGGTTTTTTTTAATATTTAAATTCACCCAATTTAAGGCTCGAGAATTACTTAAAGCAGAGGATTACTGTTAAAATGCTAATTATGATAGGACCCAAAGAGTGCGAGTTCAATACCCAGTTAAGGCAGTGGAGAACTTGGAGAGGGGAATTAACAGGAGATAGCTGATAACTGACATCCATTAAACATGGCACTTGGAACTAGAACAGTCTACCCCAGTGAGCGAAATAAAGGGTTCAGTTCAACATTCCAACCACCTGAAGAAGGCCGAAACGTACAACGGCCGAAACGTTGTAATAAATATGGCGACAAAGATGAGGACAATAGTCTGAATAATGTAAATAGTGTACATAATACCTCATCTCAGAAATATAGACAGATACTGAAAGGCCGAAACGTTGTAATAAATATGGCAACAAAGATGAGGACAATAGTCCGAATAATGTAAATAGTGTACATAATACCTCATCTCAGAAATATAGACAGATACTAATTATGAATAGTGTGTAATAGTCAATATTGCATATATTTAGCTAAATTTTTATCACCATCTTTCTTAATCAACACTATTTCTCTGTTATTTAATGTAATTAGCTTAATTTTAGCACAAGCATGGTTGATTTGGTCTCATGGCATATCAACATCTCTATGGGTTATCTTATGCCAAAGTCTAAATATTTTGAATGCAGTTACATGCCTTGAACTCCTGATAAAATGTATTGTTAGTCATTTTGTTATAAAATGTATTGTTAGTCATTTTGTTATAAAATGTATTGTTAGTCATTTTGTTATAAAATGTATTGTTGCTAATTCTACTATAAGATGTATTGCTGGCCAATTTACTATAAATATGTATTTGTATTTTTATACTTTCATAGTGTTTTGTCTTTGTTTGCGGCGGGGTGGGGTGGGGGTGTCACTATTTGCCCAAAGCTGGGACTCCTAACAGGTGCTCCCACCCCGTGTCAAGGTGGACCTGGGAACAGCAACAATTAAGAGATGTTTCCCTGCTCCTCAAAAACCTCAAATTTCAGGTCTTGCTGCAGGTTGTAGCTTATTGTCATACCCAGGACCAGAAGTACAGGGTACCCAATGAGGATTGAACTCACAATTAACGATCAGCTTGCTGATTGTTACTTCACAATCCAGTTTGTAGAATTTGCTTAATATTTCCTTCCGCTTTCAAATGGAACAGTCCATTGCAATAATTGAACAGGTGTGTTAAGGGATAAAGAGAGACTGGGGAGATCTGCTTTTAGGCTGACATCTGATGTGTGTTAATCAGCTTCGATGCCTGTGTGAAAATTGCCAAAATGTTTGAGTTTGTCTAAAAGTAAAGACACATTATGCACAATGACTATATAGAAACCACTGATCAGAAAGAAACACATCCTGGGTAAAACAATAAACTATATCCGTATCCTGTTAAGGTCTCAAGTATGGGCAAATAGTTAACCACCCCCACAAACTGGGGTCAAAACACTATGAAAGTGTAAAAATAGGTTTTAATACCAGCAATACATTTTTGTAAAAAATTATTACCAGCAATACATTTTTGAAGAAAAATAATATTACCAGCAATACATTTTTGGAAAAAAAAATATATATATTAGCAACAATACATTTTTGAAAAAAATATTACCAGCAATGAAAATCTTGTTGGCATTAAATAACGCATTGAGGTTGATATGCCATAAAACAAAACAAACCAATCAAAAAAACAAACAAATCAGAAAGAAAGACAGAAACTGATTTTAACAATTAAGGCCAGTCATTTTATAACACCATTCAGTGAGTCTCATATTTCTCAAAACATTTAAGCAGAAGAATTAGAGAATGAATCTCACAATAAAGTCATACAATGCAAACCTTTACCAGTCACACTTTGACATGATTAAGCAAGAAACTATGAAAAGAGAAAAAATAGTCCATTGTCAATAACGCAAATTTAAATTTGTTGACATTTCAATATCAGTTTGCATTTTAAACTTCTCAGCTTAAATTCAAATATTTGGTGAAAATATTTTATGCATTAATAATACAAATTTCTTAACAAAAAAGTAAAATTTTACTCATGAAATTTGCAAAATTATTTTCTTGTCCTGATTTCTCAAAAGTTGTTGAAAGATGGTCAGCATTTCTGTTGCAATGCAACACTGGGGAAGAATTGCAAATGTTTCAATACAACGCCTTTAAGCACATCATTTCAGCTTGGAACCGAGAGAATTCTATAGACATTTTAGGGAGACAAGTGTCCCTCAGAAAAAGGTGGATCAGTAGATAGGCAGTAGGGAAAAAATAATATTGAACCACAAAACAGATACTAAACGCCACTAAAATTGATGTGTTTTTCCAAAATGAAAGAAAAAACACTACCCCCTTTTATATATATATATTTTTTTTAATCAATTTCACCCCAAGGAAGGCAGTAAAAAGCTACGAAGACACAAGGGATGGGAGTTCTGGGTGTGGAAGAATAAAGTACAGAACTATTACTAATGAGTCAGAAGAGAAAAGAGTCATCAGGACAGTAGATAGCGATTAACATTGCATTTACATTTTTGCAGATTAAAGTTGGTTGGAAAACATGGAGCCAGAATGGAGTCCCATAAGTGAGAACTTTAAAAAAATTGTCAAAAATCAGGGAATTATTCGATTTAAACAAAATTTCCAGCACTTCTTCATTAATGAATGAATTATAAACTGAATTTTCTTACAAAACTTTGGAAATATTTGTGAAAGATCAATTTCATCCTCTCTTTTTATTGAATCTCATGTGAACTTTTTAATCACAAAATTGTTTTATAATTATAGGAAGAAAAATTATATGAAGATTAATTGTGTGTTATCAAGTTTGAAGATAATAAAAATTTATTCTGAAACATACCAGAAATAAATCAATAAAAACAAAAACAAAAAACGATTTTTTTAAGCGTTGGTACTTCCATAATTTAATAAAACCTTTTCTTTTAGATTTGACAGTGGGGTGGGGTGCAACCCCCACTTAATACTTACTTTTAAAAAATTTACTTGTAATTTTTCAGTATGATTTTGAAATTTATCCCATTTCTGTTAAGAGCAAAAATTTCTTTTATTAAATAAAGAAATATTTGAAGAATCAAAAACTTTCAAGTCTAATGCCATTTTCGATTGTGAACCTTTTTTAAAAAAGTTTTTTTTTTGCAAGAGTTCATAATAGTAATAAAACTCTAACCAATTAACTGTACAAATTCAATAAGTCTTTATCAGTTTTTCCTTTTTTTTTATTTTCAGCACTTCATTTAGTTTAATAAATTTTAAAATCAGCATAATTGAAAAAAGATTGAGTGTACTTAAATATTTTATAAGATTAAAGAGATAAGAAAATAATCAAAACTTAAAAACAATAAATTAAAATTATCATTTAACGAGTTAATTAATTTCTTTTCTATACTTCTAATGTAGTATAGAAAATCAAATTCATTCTACTAAGTTTCATAAAAGCTTCAGTCAAATTCAGAATTATTTCCTTTTTGAATTTCTGTACTAAAAATAATTTAACAATTATAAAAATATTAAATAAAATTTATATATATATATATTATATTTTTATATATTTTAAATATTTATCTTTTAAATATTCTGATGTTTACATTTTTTTGATTTTTCAGACAAACCTTTTATTTAATTAAAAGATTTCTTTTGTTATCAGAAACTGGAAGAATTTCAAAATCACACGTAAAATTTTCAAAAATAAATATTCATTATAGATTATTTTTTTCTCTGTCAAATCTGAAAGAAAATAATGCTTTATGCAAGCGCACCCACTAACAAGAATTATTTTTTAGGTTTTATTGAATTATTTTCGTAAGATTTCAGAAGATAATTTCTTCTTCAATACTGAAATAATATCTTCAGGAATTTTTTTTGGAAAAAAAAATTCTTTGTCATGAGCCCCAATTTTAAAAGTATTCACAATTTATCAAAATCAGTGGATGGGGTAACTCCCCCACCCAAGCTTTCTAATAAAATAACCTATAAAGTATAGAATTCAGTCATTAAAGAATAAGTACTGAAAATTTCATTTATATCGGATAATTCTCTGATGTTTAATAATTTTTTTAAAAAACTGGTGATATCTTGTTTTTTATTTTGGAAAAAATGCATTCATTTGAGTGGTACCTAATTTGTCATTTATATAAGATTTGCAAAAGATTCTTAGATATGGAAATGAAATAGCTTGTAATTTTTTATGTCAAAAGACAAAGCAATTTAAATAAACATTTATAATCAATCAGCATTCTTATGAAATGGATTTCCAGACAAAATTCTGATATAGGCTCAAATACTTTTCAGTACAACTTTTTATTCACTATTTTGAAGACTAACAAAACTTGTTTAAAATAATGTATTAACTTTTTATATGAAATAAGATTTTCCTATGAAAATTAAAGATTACTTTGCAAAAAATAAATGAAAATTAAGAGGACTGTAATCAAGTTTTGCAGGCTGTGAAAAAATTAAAAATGAAAACCTCACAATGTATGTAAAAAAAAAAACTGTTTTAATGTCTACCAAAGAAATTCAACATTTTTTTCAGATGTCATGAGTCTTTTTTTAAATAATGTAGAGCATGATAACATCTTTTTTGTAGTTTCCTTTTTTTAAAATATATTTTCATAGAAAACAATTTTTTTAATGCATTTAATAAAATATATAACACAATTTCCATTGGTCAAACTGCTGTCTTCATCTTTATTACCATATTTACAATGTTTCAGCCATTGTAACTCTGGCTTTCTTCAGCTGATATTAGTTGAAATTTCAAGCAGAAATATAGACAGATAAAAAATATTTAATATATTTTAATAAAAATCTCATAGAGAAGAACTTTTTTATTATTCTGTTTGATTTTTTTTCAGTTGGTGGGGGGTCTTTTGCTCCACTGAAGTAATTATTAGACCACTTTTTCGCTAAGAACTGCCACATTGTGGAACGGACTCCCTTGTGTATGCTTCCCTGAACAACACAATCTTAACCACTTCAACTCATGAGTACAATTGTTATATATCCTTCTTATCTTCACTTCCTTTTTTCATTCATCATTGCCATTTTGACTGTAACACATTCGTTTGGGTGGTTCTTGAGTAGTTTAGTATTGGAAATAAATATTTTGTGAAAAAACAAATTGATTCAAATATTTTTTAATCTCGATTTTCATAATGAATTTATTTTTATTTTATTTTTTTCTCTGCAGGTGATGAATATGATTGGCCGGGGTGTGGATGTTTCAAACCTTTCCCCACACATTGCCAAACTTCTTGCCCACCCTGACCCAATGGTGAAAAAAGTCGCCTGTGAATTTGTCTGTGTACAAACAGAGAAAAGCTCTGACCTCATGCTACTTGTTGTGAATTCTCTCCTTCGTGACTGTTCCGACAGCTCTCCCATGACGAGGGGTCTCTCCCTCCGTACAATTAGTTCATTACGGCAAGAATCAGCCTCAGAACACA
>OZ038496.1:100294998-100314064 GCA_964036315.1 Acanthosepion esculentum
CAACTAGCTGACTGGGACTCGTTCCGTGATTTCCTCCGCGATGTCCCCTGGGATGTTGTCTTTAAGCTCCCCGTTCAAGTATGTGCTTCTGAGATCTCATGCTGGGTTAAAGCTGGAATCGACGCTTTCATCTCCTCAAGGAAATTTAAGGTTAAATCGCGCTCCTCTCCTTGGTTCTCCGCTGCTTGCTCAGCCGTCATTGCCCATAGGAACCACTTCTTCCACCTATTTTGTAGCGACATGTCCGACTGCAATAGACGTCTCGTTGTCTCTGCCCGTAACGAGTGTAAGCGTGTCCTCAACGAAGCTAAGTCACTATTTGCTGCTCGGATGAAGGAACGTATTGCATCTCGTAAATTCGGCTCTAAGGATTATTGGCGTCTCTGCAAGAGCGTTCTGAACAATTGCAAACCCTCTATACCTCCTCTGTTAACCAGTTTGAGGTCCTGACCTCCTCTGCTGACAAGGCTGAATGCTTTGCTCGGAAATTTTCTTTCAATTCAACGCTTGACTCTTCCGGTGTACCCATACCCGATTTCCCTCTTAGAACTGAGGCCCTATTGAGCGGGTTACACATATCCCCGTCATTGGTATTGGGCATTATTTCTAATTTAGACCCCCACAAGACTAGTGGTGGAGATAGGATACCAGCCATTGTCTTGAAGAAATGCGCGCCTAAACTGGCGCCCGCCCTCTCTAAATTATATAACTACTGCTTCAAGGAGTCTTGTTTTCCTGACTGCTGGAAGTCCTCATTCATTGTTCCTGTCTTTAAGAACTCTGGTGACCACTCTAACCCTTCTAATTACCGTCCAATCAGTCTCCTACCCCTCTTCGGCAAAGTCTTCGAAGCCCTAATCAACGCCGAAGTGGTTAACCACCTTACATTCCATGATCTGCTCTCAGACGAGCAATATGGTTTCCGCTTTGCCCGATCTACAGCTGATGTGCTTACGGCCATCACTGAATTTGTCTATCAAGCTCTTCATAATAACGGAGAAGCTCTGCCGTGGCCCTAGACATCTCCAAAGCATTTGATATTTTTTGGCATGCCGGACTTCGCAAGCTTCAAGGTTATGGTATTACAGGTTGATTGACCTAATACAATCATTCCTGTCAAACCGTGTATTGAAGGTCGTTCTCAACGGATTCTCCTCCAGCTCCTATCCCATGAACGCAAGTGTTCCTCAAGGCTCCATCCTAGGCCCTACTCTGTTCCTTATCTTCATAAACGATCTTCCTGATGCCATAGATTCCCAAGTAGGCATCTACGCGAACGACACCACAATTTATTCCTGCCTCAAAAACAAATCTAGTGTCGCTGACAAAATTAACCTGGCCGTTAGTCTCAAAAAGGACTTCCAATCGGTTGTGAACTGGGGCAGGAATTGGCTGGTTAATTTTAACGCCTCAAAAACAAAACTGCTCTCTATTACTCATCACAGAGATCGTTCCCTGCCCCATCCCCCATTAGAATGTCTGAAGCTTTACATTGAGTCAATTGCTTCATCCACCGCAAGGAAAGTTGGCTCCCTGTGCCGGGCCAGGAAATTTTTCTCCCCGGAATCGATCCTTCAAATCTACAAATCAACCATTCGCCCTTGCATGGAGTATTGCTGCCATATATGGTCTGGAGCCCCTTCTGTTTGCCTCGGGGTTCTTGATAAGATCCAGAGATGCATATGCAATGTAATTTGCCCTGATCTGGCATATCGTCTGCAGCTGCTCTCTCACAGACGCGCCGTCGCCTCTCTCTTTTTTACAAATACTTTCACGGTAATTGCCGCGATGAGCTGCTTTCGCTGGTTCCCAGACTTCATGAATTTAAGCGTTCAACTAGGCTGGCATCTCGCCCTCACCCTTTCACTGTTGAAACTGTTAAATGTAGCCGTCTCTTCTACTCCAATAGCTTCATATCTCGCACCTCTCACCTGTGGAACTCCCTTCCTTATTCCTGTTTCCCTGACAACTATAATCTCCAACTATTCAAATGTAATGTCAATCGACACCTTCGGTTGCCTTGATCTATCCACTATCATTCTCCACATCCTTTTCTCTATCACTCCTATTTGCTCTTGCTCCAACTCTCTGAAACACCTTGTTTGCTAGTGGCTTCCCGCCTTGGTTGGGGTGAAATGCCTAAAAAAATACGGACAGAAAATGAATTCGTTAAATACGCAAAAATAGAAAAGATCCTAAGACAAGAATGTGTCTTCTCATCAGATACATATTCAACCATATTCAGCAAGGTGACCCTGAGAGAACTAGGAGTCCTACTAGGATGTATTATTGCCAGCTACAATCTTGAGATATACAGAAGATATAGTGTTGATAGCAGGCAAAAAGGAAACAGGACAATCTCCTCACAAAAGAGAGACTTGAAGCAACAGAAATATGATTCTACAGAAGGTTGCTGAGGATACCATGAACTCAACATGTGAGAAACAAGGAAGTTCTAAGAAAACAAGGACGCTTATACGAGGGTCATTCAATAAATAAGGTGAATGTTTCGGTATAAGGACTTCTAATACAGATAGAAGCTTACTTTTTTTTTCAACGTAGTCTCCCAGCACTGCCACACACTTTTCCCATCTGTGCACAAGCTTCCGTATTCCCCTCAGCGTAAAAATCTTTGGACTCATGTCTCAGCCAGTCGTTCACGACACTTTTGACTTCATCGTCACTTTTAAACTTCGTGCCTCTCATGAACGCTTTCAAGGGACCAAACAGGTGAAAGTCTGAAGGGGCAAGGTCTGGGCTGTAAGGGGGATGAGGGAGCAGTTCCCAGCCCAGCTCGTTGATGGTCTGCACCGTTTGGGATGCTGTGTGAGGCCTTGCATTGTCATGATGCAAGATGACTCCTTCTAACTGATGACGCCCCTGCGTGTGTTCCAACAGATAAGCTCAAAGTCCTTGCAATGTCATCCTCTGTCACCCTCCTGTCAGACTGAATGAGGTCATTGACTGATTCGATCACCTCAGGAGACCTCACTTCTACATTGTTATGTACACTATTTACATTATTCAGACTTTTGTCCTCATCTTTGTCGCCATATTTATTACATTTAATATCGGCTGTTGTACGCTCCGGCCTCCTACCACTGTAACTGGTATCTTCCTACTAATCCTAATTCCCCTCTCGCTTCCTTCCAGTGGACACTCTCACTTACACTCCCAGGGGCGAGCCTGAACGGGGCAACCACTCTCCATCCAAGAATTGTAGTTATCAGCCACTCTGGACCCCCCCTTACCTTTAGCCAACTATATCCTGGCCTGCCACATAGTTCCGGGTAGCCTCGGGACAGCCAATTGCCATCCGAGAATTGTCCTTATCTGCCACCCATCGATTTCCCTTTCCTCTGGTCAATTCCAACCTGGCCGCACACATATTTTCACCAGGATGCGTTAACTTCTCCAACAATTGTCAGTCACTCGTTCAGAACTATTGGTCACCAGGATGTCTGGCACTTCATTGTTTACATCCACAAAAAAAGCAGATAAAATATTTTGTGACCTCTTTAAAAAAAAAAAAAGAAATAATGATAATGTTTTCCAATCTTTCTCTTAAAGTTTCACTTTATGCTGATTTCCAGTTATTCCGTAAATTTCATTAAGTTACACATAGACTCAATTTTACAACTGCTAGAACCCTAATCAACTCATTACGTTTCGTTAATTCACACTTATTTTAATTTTGCCGACTCTTTCACTCTCTCTGTCACACATGTAACAAAGGTGTCATCATTATTAGGGCATTTCAACCAGGGAAGGCAATGCTATATTGGGTGGTGTCTCCTCTTTTCATGCAGGTAAATACCTTCAATCAGATCGTTTCGAACTACACCTGCGAGTAATTGCTTTAATACTTTTAAAGACAAAGGCTGAGTTTTATAGATGCCAACAAAAAGATTTTGATCTAGTGTGAACAAAATATTACCAAGTGAGTAATTTTAAAAAATAACCTTTTACGAAAATAAAACCATCCAAGATTGTAAATTTTCTATCCACTGTGCCATGTGTCCTTGAGGACACATGGCACAGTGGATACAGCCTTTATCCACTGTACCATGTGTCCTTGAGGACACATGGTACAGTGGATAAAGGTGTTGGTTAGATCCAGTGACAGACCCAAAGAGTGTGAGTTCAATACCCGGTTCAGGCAGTGGAGAACTTTCAGAGGGAAAATTACCAGGAGATAACTGATAACTTACATCCATCAAACATGGCTCGTGGAACTAGAACAGTCTACCCCAGTGATCGAAATAAAGGGTTCGGTTCGAAATTCCAACCACCTGAAGAAGGCCGGAGCGTACAACGGCCAAAACGTTGTGACAAATATGGCGACAAAGATGAGGACAATAGTCCGGCTAATGTAAATACTGTACATAATACCTCATCTCAGAAATATAGACAGACATTGAAAAAATGGTTCAAATATATATGTATACATACACACCTTTTTTACCAAACTAACACTATGTATCTATTTCAAATCTCTGTTTGCATTAAATGACCCACTAAGGTTGATATGCCATAAAACAAAACCACCAACTTATTCAGTACTGTTCACTTATTGCTTGTCCTGTATCCACCGTATCTAAGTCTGCACTACCGAGCCCAGGGATTGAACTCACAATGAATACGTTACCAAATTCACAAACCAATGCTTTAATTCACTAAGCAATTGTCTATAGTGCGCGAGATATCCTGAGACATGGACAGCGGAATGAGAACCGTTTACAGTTTTAGATTAAATAAACGGTTCAATTTGGAATTCCCTGTAAGTTACATGGATTGATATATATATATATATATATATATATATATATATATATATTAAATAAAAATAGACCACTTTAAAGTTCCATATTATATGGAACTTTAAAGTTGGTCTGTTTTTATTTAAATTATTAGCTCTGATTTACATTGAGCTCTCTGGATTTTATCCTCTTTGGGTCTACCCATACGGATTACCTAGTTTTTCGTAAACTAAACATATATATATATATATATATATATATATATATATATATATATTAGCTGATAAAGGCTGTTGGGTAGAATGACTGAAATCATGAGATAACAACAATAAAGATAAAGACAACAGTCCTAATGTAAATAATGACACTCCTCCCAGAAATCTAGACAGAAAATCTCTTGTTATATTCATTGCAATCAAATTAACTTCTTGCATTATGTTTCTGGTTTTAACTTTTAAAAGTGATTAGAAACAAAATGTCAGTTTGTTCAAATAGTTAAAACTTAATAATTAAAACTTAATAGTCAAAGTATTAATCGACTAAAAAGGTTGTAATGAAACAATGATGAGGTTATTAGTTAAATTTAACAAATGAAAAAAACTTAACTACCTTCATATTTTCGTTCTTCCCTTTGACATTTGCACACATCATAAGGAATGATATTTTTTCAACTCCAGAAAATTTTGCTATTAGTTTTATTCTCTCATTGTGGGCTAAAATTGCTTCCACCCAAAATTCTTTAAAAACAAATGCCAAATCATCTGAACTTTAATTGCTTCCAATAAGGGGGGAAAAACTTTTAGAAAGTAATTTTATAGGAATATGAAGTAAACAGCATTTTTTTTTTTTTTTTTTTGGTGCTGCAGTCTCAGTTTTCTGTTAATGTTACCATTTATGAGTAACAAATAAAAGTCACTAAGTAGGCGTTGTGGAGGAATGCAGATACTTAGGTAAGGAGGGAGGGATTGAGAAATTGTTTGAGCCGATGCTGACAATATTTTCGCCCAGCCCACTTTAAAAAATCTGACCAAAGATCAGGTTTTTTGAGGGAAGGCTTCTTGGTAAGGTCAAGAACTTTTCAGCACTCTGACGTATTCCATTCTTCTTTTTATTTTTCACTTAGTGTTGTTCAATTATACTCAGTCACTTTTTTTTGTTTCTGAATGATGTCAAATGCTTGAAATTAGCACATATGTCATTTCTGGTGTAAATTAGCACATATGTCATTTCTGGTGTAAATTTTTGAAATAAATTAATTTCATAATTTCTCTATTAATTTTAGAAATATGGAATTATCAATACACTCTGACATATTCAATTTATTCAAACTATTTTCAGAGATGTTATTGTCAGCACAAGGTTTAAGCCATCTTCAGGTATCCACTATTTGTTTGATATGGGCTAATGTTAAATGTATTGATTTTGTATTACTTTTTCTCTTTTTAATGTTGTTTCTTGCTTGTTCCTGCTGAACCAAAGGATATTATTTCACTACCTGATCCAAGGATTGAACTCATGACCACTAGACAACAGCAACACATGTTTGACTAATGCCTATATGCACATCAGTGTTGCATTTTTTTTTAAAATCTTTAAATCCAATGTCAAATGGTTTTGATTTTTTTGTTCATTGTAGCTGGTTCATACCATTGCTTTGATAATTTTTGGTTTAATCTTTTATTTTAGAAATTGTCAATATACATTGAGTTATTCAATGTATTTGAATTATTTTTCTTGTCAATTAAATCAACTTTTCTCTTGTCAAAACTTAATGTGTTCTTTATTTACATTATTCGGACTGTTGTCCTCATCTTTGTCACCATGTTTATCACAATTTTTCGGCCGTTGTACGCTCCGGCCTTCTTCAGGTGGCTGGAATGTCGAACTGAACTCTTTATTTCACTCACTGGGGTAGACTGTTCTAGTTCCACATGCCATGTTTAATGGATGTCAGTTATAAGTTATCTCCTGTTAATTTCCATCTGAAAGTTCTCCACTGCCTTAACCGGGTATTGAACTCACACTCTTTGGGTCCTGTCACTGGATCTAACCAACGCCTTTATCCACTGTGCCATGTGTCTACCCCAGTCTACCCGAGTGAGTGAAATAAAGGATTCAGTTCGACATTCCAACCACCTGAAGAAGGCCGGAGCGTACAACGGCCGAAACGTTGTGATAAATATGGCGACAAAGATTAGGACAATAGTCCGAATAATGTAAATAGTGTACATAATACCTCATCTCAGAAATATAGACAGATACTGAAAGGCCGAAACGTTGTGATAAATATGGCGACAAAGATGAGGACAATAGTCCGAATAATGTAAATAGTGTATATAATACCTCATCTCAGAAATATAGACAGATGCTGAAAGGCCGAAACATTGTGATAAATATGGCGACAAAGATTAGGACAATAGTCCGAATAATGTAAATAGTGTACATAATACCTCATCTCAGAAATATAGACAGATACTGAAAGGCCGAAACGTTGTGATAAATATGGCGACAAAGATTAGGACAATAGTCCGAATAATGTAAATAATATACATAATACCTCATCTCAGAAATATAGACAAATACTGAAGGGCCAAAACGTTGTAATAAATATGACGACAAAGATGAGGACAATAGTCCGAATAATGTAAATAGTGTACATAATACCTCATCTCCAGAAATATAGACAGATATTAATGTGTTCTGTGCATATATTGATCAGCACATCACAACCAGTTGAAATACAACCCTCAACATAAGACATTAACGTTAGTGGATCATACCAAAATATGCTGCAACACCCAATGCAAAGAAAAACCCCAAAACCCGAGAAGCTATTCATTTTTAAATGAACAACCCACATTAAATAAAATATCTTTCACTACAGGAGACGGTATCTTGAAGTGTGTATAAAAGTTACAGGATCTGACAAGGATTCATGGCCCAGTGGATAAAGATTTTGGTTAGATCTAGTGACTCGACCCAATGAGCTGTTCAATACCAGGCTACAGCAGTGATGAACCAAAAAAACAGAGTTGAGTTAAAGGGAAATAACTGAGACATCCGGAAGAGGCATGGCATGTGGAAGTAAAACAATCTACCCCGGTGGACGAAATTAAAGCAATTAAATAGTTTTTTGTCATCCATTTTGTTCTTTGCAGATGATTGAAAAAATCCTTAAAACGAGAGATGAGTTTTTTTACTTTCAATTTTTCTCGTAACTGCCATTATTAATGGATCATATTGCCTTTAAAGAAAATCAAGAAACCCTATTTGGGTAGCAATTTCCGAGATGAAGTATTATCAAATATTAATTATTGATTTGTCTTGATTTCATCTTAATTTCTTTTACATTTTATTTCAACTTTAGGACCATCACTCTACAGCTGTTAATAAACAGCACTGATCAAAGATTTATGTCTTATCCATGCTGTTTACTAAAACTATAGAATGAGGGAAGGAGAATTGCAATAAGAACCAATTGAAGTTAAGATGAAATCAAAACTAGTCAGAAACTAATAATAATTGACATGGTTTCACTTAAATCAAAAACTATTACATTTATTGCTACTGAGTATAAAAAGCATCGTGGGAACAGGCGGAAAAAATCCCTGTTCAAGACCTAGCCAAAGAAGGACTACTCACAACCCTTGCCACAGAGCACACACACACACACACTCACACACAAACACACACACACACACACACACACACATGCAGCCAGGAAAAATTCCTATGCCATTGTCACTCTCCCTAAATGCCCAAAATCAGTTTTCCACTCTTTCACTTGTAACTGGTCAATTACATTTGTTACTAAACTTCATTAGAACATTTATATTTACACTATTTACAACATTCATAAACTTTTTTTATATAAGCAACATTTTACAAAAAAGCTGCTATTCAAAAGTAAAGCATATCAAGCAAATGAAAATCAACTTCTTCACTTTTAGAAACTTTAGAGTGTCTCCAAAAGTATTGGAATGGCAAGGCCAATTCTTTTGTTTTTGCTGTTCACTAATGACATTTGGGTTTAAAATCAATTTAATAAAAAGGTCACAGTTGTATGCATGGCAGCAAGTATAAGTGGCCGCAAATAGTACCAATATTTAATTTGACAATCAGGCATTTAGAATTGAAACATGAATGAATGAAGCCTGAATGAATGAAGCCTGAATGAATGAAGCCTGAATGAATGATGCCTGGATGAATGAAGCCTAAATGAATGAGGCCTCAACGAATGAAGCTTACATGAATGAAGAGTGAATGAATGAAGCTTAAATGAATGAAGTCTGAATGAATGAAGCTTGAATGAATGAAGCTTGAAGGAACGATGCCTGAAAGAATGAAGCCAGAATGAATGATGTCAGAATGAATGAAGCTTGAAAGACAAGCTTGAATGAATGAATCCTGAATGCATGAAGCCTGAATGAATGATGCCTGAATGAAAGATTCCAGAATGAATGAAGCTTGAATGAATGATGGCCGAATGAATGAAGCTTGAATGAATGACGATTGAATGAATGAAGCCTGAATGAATGTTACCTGAATGAATGAAGCCTGAATGAATGGTGCCCGAATGAATGATGGCAGAATGAATGAAGCTTGAATGAATGAAGCCTGAATGAATGTTACCTGAATGAATGAAGCCTGAATGAATGGTGCCCGAATGAATGATGGCAGAATGAATGAAGCTTGAATGAATGAAGCCTGAATGAATGTTACCTGAATGAATGAAGCCTGAATGAATGGTGCCCGAATGAATGATGGCAGAATGAATGAAGCTTGAATGAATGAAGCCTGAATGAATGTTACCTGAATGAATGAAGCCTGAATGAATGGTGCCCGAATGAATGATGGCAGAATGAATGAAGCTTGAATGAATGAAGCCTGAATGAATGTTACCTGAATGAATGAAGCCTGAATGAATGGTGCCCGAATGAATGATGGCAGAATGAATGAAGCTTGAATGAATGAAGCCTGAATGAATGTTACCTGAATGAATGAAGCCTGAATGAATGGTGCCCGAATGAATGATGGCAGAATGAATGAAGCTTGAATGAATGAAGCCTGAATGAATGTTACCTGAATGAATGAAGCCTGAATGAATGGTGCCCGAATGAATGATGGCAGAATGAATGAAGCTTGAATGAATGAAGCCTGAATGAATGTTACCTGAATGAATGAAGCCTGAATGAATGGTGCCCGAATGAATGAACGGCAGAATGAATGAAGCTTGAATGAATGAAGCCTGAATGAATGTTACCTGAATGAATGAAGCCTGAATGAATGGTGCCCGAATGAATGATGGCAGAATGAATGACGATTGAATGAATGAAGCCTGAATGAATGTTACCTGAATGAATGAAGCCTGAATGAATGGTGCCCGAATGAATGATGGCAGAATGAATGAAGCTTGAATGAATGAAGCCTGAATGAATGTTACCTGAATGAATGAAGCCTGAATGAATGGTGCCCGAATGAATGATGGCAGAATGAATGAAGCTTGAATGAATGAAGCCTGAATGAATGTTACCTGAATGAATGAAGCCTGAATGAATGGTGCCCGAATGAATGATGGCAGAATGAATGACGATTGAATGAATGAAGCCTGAATGAATGTTACCTGAATGAATGAAGCCTGAATGAATGGTGCCCGAATGAATGATGGCAGAATGAATGAAGCTTGAATGAATGAAGCCTGAATGAATGTTACCTGAATGAATGAAGCCTGAATGAATGGTGCCCGAATGAATGATGGCAGAATGAATGAAGCTTGAATGAATGAAGCCTGAATGAATGTTACCTGAATGAATGAAGCCTGAATGAATGGTGCCCGAATGAATGATGGCAGAATGAATGAAGCTTGAATGAATGAAGCCTGAATGAATGTTACCTGAATGAATGAAGCCTGAATGAATGGTGCCCGAATGAATGATGGCAGAATGAATGACGATTGAATGAATGAAGCCTGAATGAATGTTACCTGAATGAATGAAGCCTGAATGAATGGTGCCCGAATGAATGATGGCAGAATGAATGAAGCTTGAATGAATGAAGCCTGAATGAATGTTACCTGAATGAATGAAGCCTGAATGAATGGTGCCCGAATGAATGATGGCAGAATGAATGACGATTGAATGAATGAAGCCTGAATGAATGTTACCTGAATGAATGAAGCCTGAATGAATGGTGCCCGAATGAATGATGGCAGAATGAATGAAGCTTGAATGAATGAAGCCTGAATGAATGTTACCTGAATGAATGAAGCCTGAATGAATGGTGCCCGAATGAATGAACGGCAGAATGAATGAAGCTTGAATGAATGAAGCCTGAATGAATGTTACCTGAATGAATGAAGCCTGAATGAATGGTGCCCGAATGAATGATGGCAGAATGAATGAAGCTTGAATGAATGAAGCCTGAATGAATGTTACCTGAATGAATGAAGCCTGAATGAATGGTGCCCGAATGAATGATGGCAGAATGAATGAAGCTTGAATGAATGAAGCCTGAATGAATGTTACCTGAATGAATGAAGCCTGAATGAATGGTGCCCGAATGAATGATGGCAGAATGAATGACGATTGAATGAATGAAGCCTGAATGAATGTTACCTGAATGAATGAAGCCTGAATGAATGGTGCCCGAATGAATGATGGCAGAATGAATGAAGCTTGAATGAATGAAGCCTGAATGAATGTTACCTGAATGAATGAAGCCTGAATGAATGGTGCCCGAATGAATGATGGCAGAATGAATGAAGCTTGAATGAATGAAGCCTGAATGAATGTTACCTGAATGAATGAAGCCTGAATGAATGGTGCCCGAATGAATGATGGCAGAATGAATGAAGCTTGAATGAATGAAGCCTGAATGAATGTTACCTGAATGAATGAAGCCTGAATGAATGGTGCCCGAATGAATGATGGCAGAATGAATGACGATTGAATGAATGAAGCCTGAATGAATGTTACCTGAATGAATGAAGCCTGAATGAATGGTGCCCGAATGAATGATGTCAGAATGAATGAAGCTTGAATGACAAGCTTGAATGAATGAATCCTGAATGCATGAAGCCTGAATGAATGATGCCTGAATGAAAGATTCCAGAATGAATGAAGCTTGAATGAATGATGGCCGAATGAATGAAGCTTGAATGAATGACGATTGAATGAATGAAGCCTGAATGAATGTTACCTGAATGAATGAAGCCTGAATGAATGGTGCCCGAATGAATGATGGCAGAATGAATGAAGCTTGAATGAATGAAGCCTGAATGAATGTTACCTGAATGAATGAAGCCTGAATGAATGGTGCCCGAATGAATGATGGCAGAATGAATGAAGCTTGAATGAATGAAGCCTGAATGAATGTTACCTGAATGAATGAAGCCTGAATGAATGGTGCCCGAATGAATGATGGCAGAATGAATGAAGCTTGAATGAATGAAGCCTGAATGAATGTTACCTGAATGAATGAAGCCTGAATGAATGGTGCCCGAATGAATGATGGCAGAATGAATGACGATTGAATGAATGAAGCCTGAATGAATGTTACCTGAATGAATGAAGCCTGAATGAATGGTGCCCGAATGAATGATGGCAGAATGAATGAAGCTTGAATGAATGAAGCCTGAATGAATGTTACCTGAATGAATGAAGCCTGAATGAATGGTGCCCGAATGAATGATGGCAGAATGAATGAAGCTTGAATGAATGAAGCCTGAATGAATGTTACCTGAATGAATGAAGCCTGAATGAATGGTGCCCGAATGAATGATGGCAGAATGAATGAAGCTTGAATGAATGAAGCCTGAATGAATGTTACCTGAATGAATGAAGCCTGAATGAATGGTGCCCGAATGAATGATGGCAGAATGAATGAAGCTTGAATGAATGAAGCCTGAATGAATGTTACCTGAATGAATGAAGCCTGAATGAATGGTGCCCGAATGAATGATGGCAGAATGAATGAAGCTTGAATGAATGAAGCCTGAATGAATGTTACCTGAATGAATGAAGCCTGAATGAATGGTGCCCGAATGAATGATGGCAGAATGAATGACGATTGAATGAATGAAGCCTGAATGAATGTTACCTGAATGAATGAAGCCTGAATGAATGGTGCCCGAATGAATGATGGCAGAATGAATGAAGCTTGAATGAATGAAGCCTGAATGAATGTTACCTGAATGAATGAAGCCTGAATGAATGGTGCCCGAATGAATGATGGCAGAATGAATGAAGCTTGAATGAATGAAGCCTGAATGAATGTTACCTGAATGAATGAAGCCTGAATGAATGGTGCCCGAATGAATGATGGCAGAATGAATGACGATTGAATGAATGAAGCCTGAATGAATGTTACCTGAATGAATGAAGCCTGAATGAATGGTGCCCGAATGAATGATGGCAGAATGAATGAAGCTTGAATGAATGAAGCCTGAATGAATGTTACCTGAATGAATGAAGCCTGAATGAATGGTGCCCGAATGAATGATGGCAGAATGAATGAAGCTTGAATGAATGAAGCCTGAATGAATGTTACCTGAATGAATGAAGCCTGAATGAATGGTGCCCGAATGAATGATGGCAGAATGAATGACGATTGAATGAATGAAGCCTGAATGAATGTTACCTGAATGAATGAAGCCTGAATGAATGGTGCCCGAATGAATGATGGCAGAATGAATGAAGCTTGAATGAATGAAGCCTGAATGAATGTTACCTGAATGAATGAAGCCTGAATGAATGGTGCCCGAATGAATGATGGCAGAATGAATGAAGCTTGAATGAATGAAGCCTGAATGAATGTTACCTGAATGAATGAAGCCTGAATGAATGGTGCCCGAATGAATGATGGCAGAATGAATGAAGCTTGAATGAATGAAGCCTGAATGAATGTTACCTGAATGAATGAAGCCTGAATGAATGGTGCCCGAATGAATGATGGCAGAATGAATGAAGCTTGAATGAATGAAGCCTGAATGAATGTTACCTGAATGAATGAAGCCTGAATGAATGGTGCCCGAATGAATGATGGCAGAATGAATGACGATTGAATGAATGAAGCCTGAATGAATGTTACCTGAATGAATGAAGCCTGAATGAATGGTGCCCGAATGAATGATGGCAGAATGAATGAAGCTTGAATGAATGAAGCCTGAATGAATGTTACCTGAATGAATGAAGCCTGAATGAATGGTGCCCGAATGAATGATGGCAGAATGAATGAAGCTTGAATGAATGAAGCCTGAATGAATGTTACCTGAATGAATGAAGCCTGAATGAATGGTGCCCGAATGAATGATGGCAGAATGAATGAAGCTTGAATGAACGAAGCCTAAATGAATGAAGCCTGAATGAATGAAGCCTGAATGAATGAAGCCTGAATGAATGAAGCTTGAATGAACGAAGCCTAAATGAATGAAGCCTGAATGAATGAAGCCTGAATGAATGAAGCCTGAATGAATGAAGCTTGAATGAATGAATCCTGAATGATTAACGACTGAATGAATGAAGCTTGAATGAATGATGTCAGAATAAATAAATCATGAATGAATGAAGCCTGAATGAATGAAGCCTGAATGAATAAACCCTGAATCATTGATGCCTGACTGAATGATGCCTGAATGAATGAAACTTTAATGAGTGATGCCTGAATTGTTAAAGAAATTATAAAATGATCATTTGATGATCTGAAATGAAATGTCAATTGATGGTTAAGCGTTAAGAAAGGTTTTTCTCAGAAAATCAAGCAAGAATCAATAAAAAAGTAAACAATCTCAAATTAAAATAAAATCTTTATTTTCATTAATTCTGCTTCCAAATATTTTGGTTTTTAGGATATATTTATAAATTTAATAAAGTGTTGAGGCAAGGGACAAAAAGTCAGTGTTTGGGAGGCGGGGGGTGAGATGAAACAGTCAAGATTTCTGGACACATTCTGACTCAACTGATTTGATGCCAGCTTTGAATTATGTATTCTTGTGACTTTGTCTCATACATTATTTCTTCTTGGAACTTCCATATTTTCTTGCAGCTCCCCATTTGACCGTGTGGCAGTGATATTTGGGGAGGGTCGAAGTGTGTCAATTAACCAAGCTATTTTTTTTTTATCCCCAGATCAAATAACAAATTTCTCTTGATGTCAAAGATTGATAATTTACAGGTGATAAAAATCCCTTTCCAAATGTAGAGGGTCATGCCTAGAAATAAAAATTTAAAAATATGGCTGACATCAAAGTAGGTGCATTGACCTTTCAGGCTTTTCCACAAATTCTTAATTCAGATGAGTCACTCCAGGTAAGGAAATTTTTTCTATTTGTTTGACTTTTCAGAAGAGGTATTATGCAGAAGTTCACTCAAGGGACAATTAAAAAAAATCTTAGTCATTCAAATTTTGTAAAACTTAAAGAATTCAGCTCACCAACAAAGTGCAATCCATTAAATCCATTAATTGGAACAACCTCCCCTACCTTTTAATGGAAATTTTCTCCTCCATTATTCCTTTGGAATAAAATATTTTTATTTAGTTTGGAACTATAAATAGATAATTCTGCATTGAGACTCCCAAATTTATGGTTTCATGCCTGACAAAGATAAGCCTAGTAAATATGGATGACAGCTATATATTGTTTTAGTCAGTTTATTTTATTTATTCATTTCTTTTATAATTTGATTTCTATAATAAAATTTTCATTACATGGAATATTGTACATTTTAAATTTCATGGCAATTCTCTTGATATTTAGAAAGAATTTTTATGCCTTTAAGCAGAATTGTTTATTTTATTTCTGTATAAAATTTGAGCAAAATTTTCATATTTATTTACTCTGCTGTTAAATCCAATGTTTCTAATTTGATTTATTTGCCTTGAAACTTTTTATGCCAGATTAGACGTGATTTATTGTGTTTCATGTGGGAAAGATTCCCTAAGTTTAAATGGAAAGAATTATTCATTGTCTTTTATAGAAGCTTTGTAAGTAAATAAAATATATGTAAAAATATTTGAAGAATGTTCTCCAGTTTTATTTCATTCACTCAAATTCCATATGATACATGCTTTCACAGTAAACTTGAATTTTTGTCTAATTGTGACTGAATCTAAAGTTATTTTCTGTCTGGAAAGTGGAACGTTGTTGAAGTAGAACATTGTTGAAATTAAATAAAAAATTTTGAAACATAAATTTAAAAATTCTTTACCCAAAAAGATCAACTTAGTTATTTTGAAGATGGTGTGTTCTATTCAAGGATTTAGCAAACCAAATCAATTGTTTCAGTAAATGTGACTGACTTAGATTTAAGATAGTTGTGAATTTTCTACTGGTAAAATAATGTCATTGTTTAAGATGAAGTATAAGAACCGGGTATCAAATATTGTTTTTCAAAACAGGAAGGTCTTTTCCAGTCAGAAGACCTACATAACAGAATCTTCTAAACATCTAGTTTCCCTGTTCAACCTTGTGTCTAAGGTAATAAATAACAAGTGACTCAGAAATTATCAATCTTAGTAAAACTTTACATAACAAGGGCCTTCAATGTACTAATCTACAATCCTGAACCTTCAAGATTTATATTTCGGTAGACCTAACACTGTAAAAAAGATGATCTTGATACATACATACATACATACATATACATATATATATATATATATATGAAAATTTCTCAAAATTAACTTTTAGAGAAGACAATATTTATAAATAAATGACAATAGGAAAACAGTAACAGTTTAATTAAATTCATTTCGTTTCTTGCTTTGAAAAAGTCCACATTGGATGAAACGCGTCAGCAATTACTGTTTTCCTATTGTCATTTATTTATAAATATATATATATATATATATATATATATATATATATCCAAGTGAGAGAAATAACAGATGGTGTAAAAATCCACATTTTCTAGCATTTATTTTTTTTAAATGTGCTCAATACAAAGAAGAACAAAATATTATTATAATGCTTTTATTATAATAAATTACAATAAAAACATTTTACATCGCTACACAAAAAATTTCATGTTTCAATATTAAGATGGTACTTCTTCAGACAATGGTAGATAATTAATCTAATCTAATCTAATTATAGATTAGTTATCTACCATCACCTAAAGAAGTACTATCTTAGTACTGAAACACGAATGTTTTTGTCTAGCGATGTAAAATGTTTTTATTGAAATTTATTATAATGAAACTATTATAATATATATATATATATATATACACACACACACACACACACACACACACACATATATATATATATTTGGCACTTCACCTCAACATACTTGAATCAGTAGAGTCAGAAAAATCTAAGGTGACAAAAACAGACTCAATTCTTGGCTCAATTCAATTCCTTATCCTGTCTTTTCATAGCAAGATTAAAATCAACTTGAAAAAGTTTAACATAATTTACTAGACATTATTATCCTTAGTGCAATAAACCTTTCGATCGTGGTAAATCTCATCCAGAATTTTCAATTAACATTGTCATTGGTTTCAGTCGTAACATGATTCTTACAAGTCTCCAATAAATAGCAACATGATTCAAGTCTAATAAGAAAAATACAAAGAATTTCATGGATCAAAATAAATAAATACGAGGTATTTATCATAGAGGTTCCACATTTTCATTCGTTTTTGAATTCATAGTTCAATGTTGTGAACTGCAAAGCTTAGTTAAGCAGTTCAGTGTTCATTCTGAACTCCAATTATAATTCATTAATCTCTTTCCAAAATTGACACAAACAGATCAATATGATTCAACTTGAATCAAGTCAAATAGCAATGATCCTGGCTCAATTAGATGAATAACATTTGAGAAGATCAAGTGAGAGAAACCCGAAACTAGGAGTCGTTTTTCAAGGATTTGATATTTTCTGATCCTCACATGATTACATCTATCAATCAAAACTCCAAGGCAATTGTCAAACTTCAAACATTTTGTTAAAATAAAAATTGTTTTAATGTATATCAACATTAAATGCATATGACAAAAACATAAAAAGATATGATAATTAAAAAAAAAAAAAACTTTTTGTTTATATTAAAAACAAACATATTTCCAAACATATTTTGTAACTTGCTTTGTAATCAAGACCAGCATTTTATTCAAAGGAGGAGAATTATCCTACAAATCAAAACTTGCCTTAGCAAAGTGGGCAAAATGTTTGTTTATAAATTTTGTGATGAGATAATAAAGTTCTGTTAAAATCAGCTTCAAAGAATAAAGATGAAATCAGACTTTTCTGAGTGAACATTTACCAAATTGAATTGAAGTCAATTCAATTTGGTTGCTTTGCAAAATAATTTTGTAACTCAAAACTAAAATATTATTATCCTCTTCAAATATGACTTTATATTTTTCAATTCAATATATCTAAACAGCACAATTTTCTAACTTAGCAACCAAATTTCTTTTGAGGCCTATACAGATAAAAATGATTGATTCCATATTTAATCTATTCAATCTTACATAAAACCTTCGTTCCCAAAGCTTCTGAACAAAAGTTCCTAATGGTTAAAATATGTGTAAAAAATTTTAAAAGGGTTTTTTTATTGATGGGAATTTTATATCATCAGTTATTTGATGTAAAACTTTGGCTTTTGGTCAATTCTCAAGTTATTTACTATCTTAAAAGTGAAATATTATTAAATGGCATTCAAATGAAAAACTTTGAAGCAGAAATCAAGAAAAAACAAAGACATCAAGTTAATTATTTATGCTGACATTCTCTTAAATACAAATGTCAGAATTCTGGGCCATTCCGAATGTAGCAATCAATTTAAATGACTCAGAAGAAGTAAAAAATATAATGTCAGTAATCTTAATTGAGCCAGGATTTTGAATCTTTCCAAAAAAATTTGATAATTTACTTTCTGCTTTGAATTTCAAGGCATTTTTACTTTTGATCATTGGCTTCTTTGGGTCAAGTTTCTTTGTACTTTGAATCTGATGGAATGGTTCAAGTAGGAAGATGTTACCTTCTTTGGAACCAGAACAAAATTTGGCAGTGTCCGGAGCTTTCAGTGGAATTTCTTTGGAAGATAACAACTGCTGTGTCCATGTTTATACATTCATTCATCCAACCAAACAATTTTTAAAAAACATGGTTCACATGAGTCAAACTTTCTTTGGAACAAACAAACAAACAAAAAATTGGATGCTTCTTTCATTTAGGAAGAAAATAAATAATTTTTTTTTCATTTGGGCAAATTTTTTTTTTTTTTGTTTATTATACTTTTTCCATTGATCGGTTCTTTGTTAAATATTAAATAAAGATCCTACGAAATGTTGGTTCTTC
>OZ038496.1:100314264-100321764 GCA_964036315.1 Acanthosepion esculentum
CTTTTTCACTCTTTCACTCTCTTTCACTCTCTTATTCTCTCTCATATTCTCTCTCACACTCTCTCATACTATCATTCACTCTCTCTTTCTCTCCCTCTCTCTTTCACTATCTCTTTCTCTCTCCCTTTCTCTTTCACTCTCTCTCTCTATCTTTCCCTCTCTCTTTCACTCTCCCTCTCTCTACTCCCTCCCTTTTCCCATCCTCTCTCTCTCTCTCTATGTGCTAAGTTCATTCAGAATCCACATGATCCACAATTTCCACATTATCCACAAAAATAAGCTTATTGTTAATTTCGCTCAAAGTTTTTTCTGTTGCCATAGCAGGATATGACAACACAACTATGAAATTCAACTAATTCAAATTCAGTGAATTAGTCACCTTCAGTGACAGGATATACTTTCAGCACAGCAAATGAAGTCACATAGAGAGTGATAAGGTTAATTCCAGTGGATCCTTGTGTCTTGTTTGGATTATCCACTTGCGTGTGGTGGAACTACTTACTCTATCTTGAGATGCTTTTGAGCCTTGTACAGGGTGACCATCATTTTATTGATGGATATACCCAGATTTGAGTAGACACCCTGTTTATTTTGAACAGTATTTATATCATCTACTGGGCTGTATACTTAAGAAAACTTCAAGAAATATGCAGACTGGTAGATGAAATAAATAACATTTAAAATGTGGGGCGTCTACTCAAATATGAGTATCCACTAACAATAATGTTTGTAATAATAAGATTATGTCAGATGAAAAAATAAAAGCTATTAATTCTTTATGGAATTGCTTTGTTTACACTTCAGATATAGAACTGAATATAGATGCCCTTGAGAAAATTTGAATCAATGAATGTGCTTTAAAACCAATTAGAACCACTTGATTGTGAAGGTCTTCGTAGTTTAGTGGTCAAATCATGACAGATCAGAAGGTGGTTTATCCTGCAAAGGTGGACACAGGTTCAAATCCAACTAGAAGGTACATTTTCTTTTATAAGTTTTCTCAAGTGTACAGGACATTAGAAATAAATACTGTTTAAAATAAATGAAGCAACCTCTCAAATACAGTATCCACTAAAAATATCATGGGAAGTAGCAAACGTGAATGTATATATATATATATATACATATATATATATATATATATATGTATATATATATATCTGGATAAAATATATGTGGCCTCTCATTATGCTATATATATATATATGTATATATATATATATGTATATATATATATATATATGTATATATATATATATATATATGTATATATATGTATATATATATATATATATATATATATATATATATAGTGCTGTTCGATAAAAGTGACTCACCTGATTTTTTTTACTTAAAATTTTTTTCGCCTATTGTTTTTTGGGGTCAAACTAATTTTTAATCTTACTAATATAGAGACACCTTCCCGACCAGTTAGTAGAAAAAGTTTACTCACCCTAAGGTAATCTATTGATAATTATAATTTTGGATATAAATGAGATTTAGGGAAAAAACTCTGTGCAAAAAAAGTGACTCACTTATTTCCGGCAACTAGTAATCAATAGAAACATAACCGAACAGCTTTAAATAAAGAATAATAGAGGTATAATTTATTTATAATAGGTAATATAGTTTGAAATATTTAATAATCTATGGGTCCTCCTTTATTTTGAATAACCTTTTCAACCCTTTTTGGCATTGACTTGATTAGGTTCTGGCAAATCTTGTCTCTAAGCATTGAATTCCATTCGGATATGAAATTCACAATCACATCCTCTTTGTTGCTCAACTGCTTTCTCGAGAGCCTGTTACTTTATAATGCTCCATAAGTTTTCTATGGGGTTGAGGTCAGGAGATTGGGGCGGCCATGTCATAACACTCACCTGCTTCTCATCAAAGTATTCCTTCATCAATTTTGATTTGTGACAGGGAGCATTATCCTGCATAAAAATGAGCTTGGTGGGGTCGATTTACACCCTTTCAGCAGAAGGGAGCAGACAAGACTCTAAAATTCTCTTGTACTGCTCGCTCCTGAGGGTCTTTTCAATAGGTTTTAAGAAACCAGTTCCATGAAAAGAAAAGCATCCCCAGAACATTATACTGAACGGATGCTTAACAGTACTTACTGCTAAATTCAAAGAGCTTCTTCTTCGGATTTTAGATCGCTTATCCTTTGAAATTAGCTCAACTTTTGTTTCATTGGAGAAGAGAACATTTAGTAAAAAAAATCAGGTGAGTCACTTTTATCAAACAGCACTGTATATGTAATAGATTTAATTTTTTGCAACTAATGAAAAACAGGAAATTATATCAGTGAAACAGGTACTGAATTTCATCTTTAGTTTTATAACCATAAGAAAACTATCAAAGACAACCACATCAATTTCACTAGAGCTGCACATTTCAAACAAGCAGACCATAACATTGATAACATTAGATGTGCATCCTTTGATCATCTTTACTTAAAGGCCAACAAGAATGACAAAAGACTGAGTCAAAATAGTTTTAAAATAGATTTACACATACAAGGTCTAAATAGGAATTCAGGCATATATAATGAATGCAGTTTTCACAAAAGCCTTCTACCAACTACGAGGGTGGACTGAAAAGTTCATAGGCTCACTATGAAGGAATGATGCTAGAGCTGTGAAATCTTGCATGCATTCATTTCAACTCTTCTTATTAATAATTGCACTTTTTTTCCCAGGTAAACTTACATCTGATTATTCAAAGAAGATTTCAAAAGTAACTAGTAGCAGCTTCTCTTGAAAATAGAAAAAAAATTTGGCAACATGGCATTATCAAGTGCCTGTCAAGAATGGTTTACTCCCCAAGGATATTCATGCTGACATGGTTGCAAAATTGGGGGATGACACTCCAGCTTTTTCAACAGTGCAAAAGCTAGAAGCTGAATTTAGGAGAGGGAAGGGAAAGTCTTGAAGATAATCCAAGGTCTGGATGTCCTGCAACAGACACCACTGAGGAAAGCATTAATTGTTTTCACCACATCGTGATGGATGATAAGTGATAAACTATAAATCCAATAGCCAATGATATTAACATATGAATATAATCTACACAATGAACTTGGAATGATGAAGGTTTCTGCTCAGTGGGTATTCTTTCACCCGATCAAAAGCACACCAGCTTGATCACATCAAGGGAAAGTCTGACATTGTTTGAGATCCAGCTGGTTTCCTTGAAGACATAGAATCATTTCTAATGTCATTGCAATTTTACTGCGTTGGTTATTAGAACGGGGTTGATTTTTCCCGTTTTTTTAGAAAATCAACATTGCACTCAATGTGAAAGCTAGGGTACTGACACCAAAATTTAGATCCATAGATTTTACTCATTATTGAGTATTTAGTTTTAAAGATCATCAGGAAAACTGCACAGAAAACCTAATTTCCACAGGTTTTTGCTTACAAACTGACTTCAAAATTGTTACTATTCAAGAATAAATCCAAATAAAATTGATTATTTTTGTATTAGATAAATTGAATGGAAAAAATGTTCAAAGCAGAAATCTAATTATGAATCATCACAAGCAAAATATGCAATATTTTTCTCTATTCAATAAGTAAAATGTAAAAAATTTGTAAAAGATTACAAAAATGGCTACTTAATGAATAAGACTTGTTAGATCATAATTAATAAAAACTAAAAATCGATAAAAGTATATATCTGTATCTATAAAAGGCAGGATGTGTTTGTGTGTGTAACGAATGCACGGCCGCAATTTTTGACGGATTTGCACCAAAATTTACATGCACATGCTCCAAGTTAGCGGGAAGGCCAAGACTGACTTTGCATTTCCCAACTACCATCAATTTTTTCATGCTTCTACAGCAGTTTTCATGTAGTTTATGGCCATTTTCTACTGGCCAGAGTGAGAGCCTATAGCTGGCTGCCACGAATAGGCAGGAAGATTCTATTGGCCAGCGTGAGAGCCAACAGCTGACTGACACGAATGTTAACTAGCATGCTAGCATGCAAAAAAAATTGATAGCTGCATTCGTCACAAGTGGGAAAAATTTAAATCTGCATGGCACATTACTCCAATTGGCTCATTCACTTGCTTAAACTCAACGTTGATTCTGATTCTGCAGAACTGGGTTGGGTGTGAAAAAGTATTTGTTGTTAACATTCTTTTTTCATTTGGTTTTTCCAGTTACGAGTCCTTTTTTAAAGCTGATCGTCTTGTGTTCATTTTGTTTAGTTCTTTTTTCATAACAGATTTAATGTTTAGTATAGAGCTTAGAAAAAATTTGCAGTGTGAGATAGGCAAGAAGAAAGGCATGTAGCAACATCAGCATGGCAAAGGGCACTCCTTTAAAGGCAAGGAAGGGCAAAAATATTTTAAGTCAAGTGATAGCAATTGCTGTATGAGTCGTATGATTTTTGAATCAAGCACGGGCAACGCCAGGCCATGCTGCTAGTAAAACCATAATGATTTAGTAATAATGTGCTTGTGCCATGCATCTTGTCCATATACAGTTTGTAAAGCTTCAGTAAATTATAAATTTATAAATTTTATGACGCTGTACTCTAAGGTTTTCACTGGTCACTAGAATGAAATTCCAAATGATTTTGGACCTAAACTCAATCTTTAAAAAATAGTTTATCTCATTATTTGTCATGTCAAACCGCAACTTACAAATTGAGTGCAATACCATGAATCCAAAATCAACCTGCCCTGCTGGTCATGTGTGCATAAGTTATGAAAGGGCACCCAAAATCTTTGTACAGACAATTGAATAATGGTTCTCAGAAAGTGGGAAAAACTTGTGTTGAAATACAAGTATAAAGTTAAGGAAAACCTAAAAATTTTATTGACATCTGCCTATCAGCCTTTGAGGAAATGAACTTCTGATCATGTCAAATGGAGGGTTATGTGAATAAAAGGCATTGCAATCTTTGAGGGATCATGCAATAAATACATTTTTGCATTACAAGGCAGAACACTGAACACTGCTCAAATATTCCCGTAGCCTCCACAAAGGGTGCTGTTCCTTGTCCTTTATCTAGAATGTTGTGTGGGTCTCACACTAGCCTTAAAAGACATAGAAAGCAGAAAAAACAAGTAGGGTATCAGGAGTGGAACAGGATGTTGAAAAACTCAGATGTTGAAATGATAGAAAAATCAATCAATAATCAATAATCAATATATATATATATATATATGAAAAAAATCAATCAATAATCAATTAATCAATATATATATATATATATGATTAATAAAAGTATAAAATTTGTCACCTAGTTCATTGATATATATATATATATATATATATGTATATATATATATATATATATATGTAAAAGTGGACATTGAATTCAACAAACAGTAGTGCAGTCTGTTTCATGCTTAAAGATAATTGTCAAGCCATGTCTCTATGATCCTCATGGCCATGTGCCTGAGGACTGCGTTTAAGTATTAAACAGACTGTCGTCACTGGCTGTTGACCTCAATGTCTACTTTTATATTTACATCTACTCTATTCCTGATGTGGAGCATTTTAACCCATAAATATAGCAGACCTTAAAACTATATTTTTATCATATATACATATATATTTTTCTTAGAAAAACATAGCCACGTAGATAATATTAGACAGGTATTAGTTGATAACACAATAATACTCACACAGACACACAGTAAAAAGAACCTTCAGATATTGGAAGCTTTCTACATTAAAACAAAGCAATCCACACTCAATAAAATTACATTTCAATCTAGTCACAACACATTCCGTTGCATCTAAACATACGGTTCTATTGTTAATATTTTGGTCTTTCGTGTAGTATGACTTATAGAATTGCATCATGAACTTATGATCAGTATCTGCTGTTCTACAACCATTAGTGTCGGAGAGCAATCTTCTATGTCAACATAACAGAATATCATCTTTGATGGTGAATATCTTTGTTTAACTGTCCATATAACCATTTTGAAGATGGCTCATGTGAACCAAAAGCTTAGATCAAGGACCAGCTTTAAAAAAATATCCAAATGTTGGACAATTTTTGTCTTTATTTTCACCCGAAATTAGAGAAAACATCCGAATGGCTTACGATCAGACATAATAGACATTCATAAATTTAAATGTGTGCGTGCGTACGTGCATATATCCAACAAAGGTGGACAGTAGAATTTACCTTGTGTGAACAATGTGTCCGCATGATAAATAGTCCAGCCTTGCTCGGACGTCTCCGATGATTTCGCCACAAACTGCACACATGAGCTCCATTTCTTGCAGAAACTCTTGGGCAAAGCGTCCATGGAGCTGCGATTTGTCAGGTTCATTCAGCCACTCATAGAGACTTTTCAGGTCCTCATGGCACCGGAGCATCAGAAGCTAAAATCAAAACAAAGAATTAGAAATAACAAATTCCAGGTAATCTTTGAAAGAATCTATGGTGTCAATACTTAAATATAAATCGACACCTATCGGTAATTATAATAATAATAATAATAATACAGAGGCACATCTACATATCTAAATTATTATGGATATATATATATATATATACATATATAGATGTAGGTACAGATCTATCTATCTATCTATCTCAGTCCTTTTCATATCTATCTATCTATCTATCTATCTATCTATCTATCTATCTATCTATCTATCTCACTCCTTTTCATAGCTATCTATCTATCTATCTATCTATCTATCTCAGTCTGTTCATATATATCTATTTATCTATCTATCTATCTATCTATCTCAGTCCTTTTCATATCTATCTATCTATCTATCTATCTCAGTCCTTTTCATATCTATCTATCTATCTAACTATCTATCTCTCTATCTCAGTCTGTTCTTATCTATCTCAGTCTGTTCATATCTATCTATCTATCTATCTATCTATCTATCTATTTCAGTCTGTTCATATCTATCTATCTATCTATCTCACTCCTTTTCATGTCTATCTATCTATCTATCTATCTATCTATCTATCTATCTATCTATCTATCTATCTATCTCAGTCCTTTTCATATCTATCTATCTATCTATCTATCTATCTATCTATCTATCTCAGTTTGTTCATATCTCTCTCCCTCTCTCTCTCTCTCTCTCTCTCTCTATCTATCTATCTATCTCAGTCCTTTTCATATCTACCTATCTATCTATCTATCTATCTATCTATCTATCTATCTCAGTCTGTTCATATCTATCTATCCATCTCAGTCTGTTCATATCTCTCTATCTCTCTATATATCTATCTATCTATCTATCTATCTATCTCAGTCTTTTCATATCTATCTATCTATCTATCTATCTATCTATCTATCTATCTATCCCAGTCTGTTCATATCTATCTATCTATCTATCTATCTACCTATCTATCTATCTATCTATCTATCTATCTATCTATCTATCTATCTATCTATCTCACTCCTTTTCATATCTATCTATCTATCTATCTATCTATCTATCTATCTCACTCCTTTTCATGTCTATCTATCTATCCATCTATCTATCTATCTATCTC
>OZ038496.1:100326764-100334264 GCA_964036315.1 Acanthosepion esculentum
CTCATACAGTTTGTCATTGAGGAAGTTATTTCTAGTGAGGTAATCACCTGCATCCTTGCTGATGAATTTGCTAATGAAACTAAGGAGGCTAATGGGAAAATACAGCAGCAGGGATGAACACAAAACCAACAGTCTTGAAAACAGGACATACTGTTGACAATTTACATTAACTTTGGAAATATTTCTCTTTCAGGCAGTGGTTAAACAAGTTCGCCAGGAATGGAGATAATGTTGGACTCAGGCTCTTAAGTAGAACAACAAGTAAATTTAGTATAATTAAAGTTCTTTATGAGACAGGAAACTACCTGAGCTGAGATAGTAAGGTCAAAAAGGTTATACTGCATATGAGGAGAGAAGTCAGGTCAAGGGTCAACTAAAAAGTTCGGTGCAAAGAACTTTGCCTATTTAATTTTGTTTGTACAATCATTGATCTGGTTTAAACTTTATTATTATTATAATTTATTTTATTATTACATTTAAGATACTGTCCTCCTGAATACACTTTCCTCTTCCCGCTCATTATTAATGTTTCTGTTCCTAAATCTTTCACACCCAGTAACCCCTTGTATTTTAGTGGATTTATTCCCTTGTAAAAATTTAATGCAATGTAAATCGCTATATACTCTCCTCCTGATTACTCTTTTCTCTTCCTGTTCATTATTAATGTTTCTGTTCCTAATTCTTTCATACCCAGTAACCCCTTGTGTCTTAGAGCCTTTACTCATTGCATGGGGTGATACCAATTAAATAAAAATTATTTCTCATGTCTTTTAGTTGCATAGAAATGTAATATACTAATGTACTCTAATGACTATTTCACTGACTTTCAATAAAAATCTACTATAGCTGTTCTAACTTACCTTAATCACTGACTTCTGAAAAGATCTCTGCAAATGGATACTGAAAATTTCTTCCCATTCTAAACCAAAAATCTGATGTCTGGTTAGATTTTAAGGAATGAACGAGTCTTTTTCAGCCCCCCCCCTTTATATATCTGCATGCACAGGTGTTGGAGCAGGCTCAGTGAAATGTTAAAGAACCCATAAATGTGGTGACAGTTAAACATTCTTCGCTGATCCTCACTTTCACCGTACATATTAGATCTATTTTCAATGCCACTCTACTTGGAACATACTTGTAAAATAATAATTATAGACTAATATTACATCATTTACAAAGCATAAAAGTGTTCGAGATGTGAGACCAGTTAGAAGAGAGTGCTCTCACCTGGCGGAAATTCCTCTGAGCAGCTGCTGTCCGTGCTAAGCCCCGCAGGGCTTCAGCTTCTCCCAGTCTACAACCAATTTCAGCCATGATTGACTGGGCACATTCAAAACGAGGAACTGACCGCTGAAAACAAACAAAAACAGAAGAAACTGAATACAAAGCATAAAAAATTAAACAACTACTCAAAGATTTTCCAGAATATTATTGATAAATATTTGAATTCAATATGAAAGCTGCTTTTGCAAAATGTATTTGAATTTAGTATAAATTCAAATGTCTGAGAACCCCCTAAAATGTTTTATTTCTTTTTTAACATTTCACTCCTTTCCTGTGCGCATTATCAAAACATAACTGAAAAAAAGACATCTAAGGAAAAGTTGTTACCATGACAACCTTCCTACTTAAAAAAGCTCTGGTCAATTTGAACATTTTTTACAGGCAATAAAATTGAAAAATACGTGGTACATTCCAAATGTTCTGAGACCTTTTCAGGAGAGCCATTTGTTAATTTCAAAGATCCACAAAACTCTAATCTCCTTCAAAGTAGAATCCTTTAACTTTAATGCACCTGTTGTAGCAAAACCAGCCACCTAGTGAGGACCCCCATGGATATCATCCAAAGTGAAGGTACCCAAGACCGTTGTCACAGCCACCTTCATCTTCAAAACGACTGACCCAAAGGTTCACCTTCAGGTTGGGGAACACCCAAAAGTCACAGGGAGGAAGGTTTGGACTTGTAAATTTGTGAAGGTGAGAGACAGTTTTGATGTACGTCTCTGTCAAGCACTTGGTTACCAGGATAGGATTCTGGACTGATCCATTTTCCAGGTGTGGGTGCCACTATCCCAATTGGAAGTTCTCTGAATTTTTGTGATGAAATCATTTTTTGAATGCCTTCAAAACTTCCATAGAGTACTCTTTGTTGACTGTCTGGCCAGAGAGAACTGAGCGGATGTAGATGAGGTTTGTGTTGTCAAAAAAGGGGATCATCCTGAACTTTCTGGTGGACTTTCTTTCTCTGACCTTCCATTGGACACTCTATCACTTGATCATAACACTAGAACCAGCTTTCATCACAGGTCAACAGAGACTCAAGTACACTTGGAGTGGGGTTAATGACCATCAACTACACCCCTGCTGTCACCAATGTGTCTTTCATTCTGTTCATCAATGAGCACCCTGGGAACAAACTTTGCACAAATTTTGGGGATGTTCATATCTTAGATCTCCAGATATTTATTGTCTTTTTGCACACACAACAATCTTCACTCAGAAATTTTAAGTGTTCTTGACCAGCTCTAATGTTCTGACATCCTTCCACCTCTGACATCTTTCATCAAATTTCACCCCTTCTCTACCATCCTTGAACTTCTTGAAAAATAGATACTCGCCTCATACAAGTTAATCCATAAGCAGTTTCAAGCATCTTATAAATTTTTCTGTAGCATTTTTGCCCTGTTTAGCACAAAACTTTATTGCATAGCAAGTTTAATATAATCTTGGACAGTTATTACTGCCTCTTCTAAAATAAGTCTCAGAACTTCTTCTGAAATGCATATTGTATGTCCATGAACAAATCAGTGAAATTTGTAAATCTTTACATAGAAAATATCTGAAACTAAATGTAAATAGGATGATCTGATATGGGTAAATAAAATGAATGAAAGAAAGTTATGTAGTAAAATAAAATGAATGAAAGAAAGTTATGTAGTAAAATAAAATGAATGAAAGAAAGTTATGTAGTAAAATAAAATGAATGAAAGAAAGTTATGTAGTAAAATAAAATGAATGAAAGAAAGTTATGTAGTAAAATAAAATGAATGAAAGAAAGTTATGTAGTAGAATAAAATGAATGAAAGAAAGTTATGTAGTAAAATAAAATGAATGAAAGAAAGTTATGTTGTAAAATAAAATGAATGAAAGAAAGTTATGTTGTAAAATAAAATGAATGAAAGAAAGTTATATAGTAAAATAAAATGAATGAAAGAAAGTTATGTTGTAAAATAAAATGAATGAAAGAAAGTTATGTTGTAAAATAAAATGAATGAAAGAAAGTTATGTAAAATAAAATGAATGAAAGAAAATTATATTGCAAAATATAAAAGAATGAATGATGTGAATGATATATATTTGAGTGATATACAGTAGAACCCCTCATACCTGGAATCCCTAATATCTAAACATGATTTTGATATGTATATTTGAACAATTTGGGTGATATATAACAGATTTGAAATTTGTGTTTTTCAGGAAATTTGTGGTGGAGTTGGGTACGCAATGATTGAAAAACTACTTTCCCATGGACGAAATGATCATCTGTATGAGGTAAATTGTTTGGATCTCATTAATTGTAATTCACTTAGATGCTCTATAATAAAAATTATATTGAGCTCAGTTTTGTGAATCAGTTTTAATATTTTATAATAGGATCTACTAGGATTACTTACCCATGGATATTTTTACCTATAAATATATATATATATATATATATATATATATATATATATATATATATATGGCAGAGATGTAACATTAGCAAAATTATTGTAAGCAAAATTATCATGGTTAATGGTATTATTGTGGTATTTGTGGAATGTGGAGATAATGTGAAAAAAATTACTGATATACAGTATAGATGTTGAAATAAATTAATAGCACTGAGCACTTTTGCTAATGATAATAATTAAAATTTTGAACAATATTAATAAATGTCAATAATTTTATCAAGGTCTATTGTAATGTCCATAACCATTGCATCTGTAACACACACACACACACACACACACACACACACACACACACACACACACACACACACACACACACACACACAAATAACCTTTAACCTGTGCCTAATTTCCTTTGGTAAAATTTCATGAAAAATATCAATGAAAGAGACAGTTTAAATTTCTCAGACTCATTATGAGGAAATAGGGCTTGGAGAATTTGACACTCACAGGACAGTACAGAAAGCAACAGGGACAGAGGGAAACACCAAGTAACCTACCAAATTGTGTAATTAGTTGCCAGAAGAGGGAGTGGGAGGGATGATGAAAAGACAAATTTTACTGGTAAAAAATATGGTAAAAAATTTTACTGGTAAAAAATTTTACTGGTAAAAGATTTTACTGGTAAAAAATATGCAGTAATAATAATGAAAAAAATTACAAACAAAAAATTGTTAAAAAAAGCTTGCTGGGACATTAGGTTTATAAGTCCCAGAAATTCATACCCACTCAAGGACACATGGTCCAGTGGGTAAAGACGTTGGTTAGACACAATGACTAGACTCAAAAGAGTTGTGAGTTCAATATCAGGCTACATTAGTGGTGAATCAAAAAACTTGGAGAGTTGAGTTAAAGCGAAATAACTGAGACATCCAGAAGAGGCATGGCACTTGGAACTAGAACAATCTACCCCAGTGGATGAAATAAAGGATTCCAATCCTTGAAATTCCAATCACCTGAAAAACATTGTGACTATGAGGATAACAGTCCAAAGGAAGTTGTGGAGAGCCATGATCGCTAACGTCCTGAAGGCCAAAGAAGAACAAAAATGTATATACAAAAATAATTAAAAGTTTGGTTTCCTGTCAGAAAGCTGCTTATGTGTTTATTATTTCATAAAATGTTACTGTAAGCTTAGAGAGGTTATTTAGTACATACTGACAAACACCAAAGATATTTTTTAGATTAAAAAGCAATTTTATAAAGTATTTTTCACTTTGAGAGTTATTTTAGGTAAATCTATTTCATAAAATAGAATCTGAAAAATTTACTTACATCAATATCATTGTTCACTCGATGGATTTTGGCAAAAGTCAAAAGGCACCGGCCTTGTAAAGAACGGTCTCCATGTTTGATGGCAAGTCTCATGGCCTCCTGAAAATGGAACAAAAATTATAGAATAATCAAGAAAAATTTTAGGTTTGATTATGAAGATACAGGCATATTTTGAAGGCTCAGAATGACAAAAAGAAAGGGGAAAAGTAAACACAGATAATGAGAAACTGAGATAGATAGATAGATAGATAGATAGATAGATAGATATGAAAAGGACTGAGATAGATAGATAGATAGATAGATAGATAGATAGATAGATAGATAGATAGATAGATATGAAAAGGACTGAGATAGATAGATAGATAGATAGATAGATAGATAGATAGATAGATATGAAAAGGACTGAGATAGATAGATAGATAGATATAGAGACTAAGGGAGAGAGAGAGAGAAAGAGGTATGAATATAAATAAAGAGAGACTAAAATATGTAGACTTTTAAAAATAGATATGAACTTATATATTAAATATAAATAAAGAAACAATGACAATAATTATGTCTATTATTTTATAATAATATCTCTCTGTCAGTCTGTTTATATCTATCTATCTATCTCAGTCCTTTTCATATCTATCTATCTATCTATCTCAGTCATTTTCATATCTATCTATCTATCTATCTATCTATCTATCTATCTCAGTCCTTTTCATATCTATCTATCTATCTATCTCAGTCCTTTTCATGTCTATCTATCTATCTCAGTCCTTTTCATGTCTATCTATCTATCTATCTATTTATCTATCTATCTATCTATCTATCTATCTATCTCAGTCCTTTTCATATCTATCTATCTATCTATCTATCTCAGTCCTTTTCATATCTATCTATCTATCTATCTCAGTCCTTTTCATATCTATCTATCTATCTATCTATGTCAGTCCTTTCCATATCTATCTATCTATCTATCTATCTCAGTCCTTTTCATATCTATCTATCTATCTCAGTCCTTTTCATATCTATCTATCTATCTATCTATCTCAGTCCTTTTCATATCTATCTATCTCAGTCCTTTTCATATCTATCTATCTATCTATCTCAGTCCTTTTCATATCTATCTATCTATCTATCTATCTATCTATCTATCTATCTCAGTCCTTTTCATATCTATCTATCTATCTATCTATCTATCTATCTATCTATCTATCTCAACCTGTAACTAACAGAAGATAAAACAATGAAAACCCAAAGAGAAAAACAAAAATTGTTCACATTTTTCTATGGTTTTCTTCAGAACAATTTTCAAACCCTTTTCCAAACATTTTTCTCCCTCATTCCTCCTGTGAATCCAGGCATAAGCTATCTGCCGTACATATGTACAATGGAATTTGCTTATATGGAGGGGCAAGTGCGTCATTTTTATGAACAAGATTACCTGGTGTTGGTATTTTACAGGAGAATAGCATGAAAGCTTTCATCTGATGAGAGTATAATTACTTTTTTGCATGAATCCCAAAAAGCAAAAACCATATTTAAAGAATTCTATGAAGATTTATGTCTCTCTCTCTCTCTCTTTCTCTCTCTCTCTCACACACACACACACACACACACACACACACACACATATATATATATGTATATTGCACTTATAGTACTGGTGTTAACAAAAAAGTGCTCAATGTAATACAGCAGAACTATTAAGTGAATATTAATGAATATACATATTACCCCTCACCAATAGTACGACTCTGAGTTTCATACGCAATGCAATCTTCAGATGCTGAATATAAACTCACAGTTATGTAATTTATGTAATTTAAATTTTAATAAAGATATCTGGTTATTACAGTGTTGACACAGTTATATATTATACTAGGATTACAGTTTTTTATGTTTAAAAAATATGTATTTGGTATTTATCAGGTCATCCCATAAGTTCTGTCTGAATTTTGAATAAAGGAAACAAGTGACCAAATGTTACATTTAATTACAGATTCAATCAACAATGTATTTTCCCTGATTATCTATGACTTCCTTCCATTTATTAACAAGCTTACTAATTCCATTACTGTCAAATTCTTTTGGCTTTGATTCGAAGAACTCACAAATGTCAGTTTTAACCTCTTCCTGTGTTACAAAAGCTGTTTCTTCCAAATGATTCTGTAAGCTACAAAATAAATGGTAGTCTGAAGGAGCAAGATCGGGAAAATAAAGTGGATGAGGGATTTTCTCCCAACCAAGTTCTTCAATCTTTTGTGACGTGATTCTTGCTGTGTGTGGTCGCGCATTGTCCTGATGAAACATCACCCGTTTTCGATTCACTAGAGCAGGTCTCTTTTTCCTCAAAGCTTGGTTCAAACACTCTAATTGCTGACAGTATATTTGAGCATTAATTGTTGCATTAGGTGGTAAGAATTCAAAGTGGATTATTCCTTGGCAATCCCACCAGATTGAAAGAAGAACATTTTGCCCATAAAGTTCCCTTCTCGGCTGT
>OZ038496.1:100339264-100356764 GCA_964036315.1 Acanthosepion esculentum
TCTGAATCCTGTGCACTGTCTCCAGATTGACACCAAAACACTCTGAAATGCTTGTATAGGAGCTTCCAGCACAAATAACAAGCAGTACATCATGCCAATTCCAAATTTCTGGTGGAGTGAATTGCACATGGTGCTCTTTTTCTATGCAGTCAGTGACCAACTGAATCTACTATACTGTGCAGTCGACAAAATAAAAAAACAAACAAGGCACGTGTGCAAAATTAGAAACTATAAACTTGTGGCAATTTACACATCGCACCCTGTATATATATATATATATATATATATATATATATATATATATATATATATATATATATATATATCTTTTTCATTCCACTCACATTTCCATGAGTTTCAAATTGAATACCATGAAATTATATAGAATGCTTAAGTGTGTGATTATGTGTTGTAATCTAGGGAAGGTTACTGAATAGAATAATCACATGAAGATTGGTAATGAACAATAATACTTAGGACAAGAACAACACATATAAGATTCACCAGTGATGAGTGGAAGAAATAGTCAACTGCTAGTAGTGAGTCAAGTGAATTCCACAATGAATCTCCAACTGCAGACCAACATACAGTATTTACTACAGTATTTATGTGAATATCATGTGTAGGTATACTACAACATTATGTGTATATATATTTATGTTTGTGTGTGTGTAAGTGTGTGTGTGTAAGTGTGTGTGTGTATGTCTGTTTATGTTTCTGTATTTGTATGAATTCTATCTTTTTGCCAATAATTCAATCTTCAGTCTCCTAAAAGCGCAGTCAGGTATTTTCTTGCCACTGATGTAGTCAGCCTCTTCTGACTTGCAGAATAGATGGAAACTATCCAATTGCCACACATCATTTCCAAGAGATGACATAGGACTTTAATGATCTAAAAAAGTCAAGTTAAATCAGAGATATCTCTTCTTTTTTCGCCACTTGTACAATATAACACAGTAATGTTTCTTGAAAATGATCACCATCACATAACCTGTGCGTGTCGTTAAGATATGCTGCCCAGAATCCAGTATTGGTGCCTCAAAGACATTGTAGATTATCAACAACACACCAGCCAATTCCAATAATTGAAAAAAATCTGACATTTTGTGAAGAATGCAAATAAAATATTTTGTGAAAGATGTGAATAAAATTTGAAATATTAATCAACTCAAAGATACTTTCTCATTTGTAACTTTAATATTATGTTTTTCTGGTTCATTTCTGTCATTTAAATTGTTCACCTGTAATTAACATTGAATAAACTTCATGTCACATCTTTGTTAATAAAGGTTAGATAAACTAAAATTCTGTTTTCAAGTTTCATGTTTCAAGCGGTGAGAAACAATTTTTTTATTTAATTTTCTTTTTTTGACAAATTGAAAATATCTATTTAGGAATTAATAAATGTAAAGTGTAATTTCTTATTTTAAATATAATTTGTTATTAATTTAAATAATAACAATCAAATTAACATTCAGTCTCAGGTCTTGATTAGAATTGATATGCTTTTAACACACCTGTCTTCCTTTTAACAATCTGACATGGTTTTGCCACACCTATCTTCATTTTAATGAACTTTTTTGTTTTTAACACACCTGTCTTAATTCCACAAACTGATACAGTTTTAACACACCTGTTTGAATTTAATTATTGATATAGTTTCACCACAGCTGTTTTAATTTCAACAAATTAACATGGTTTAACCACATCTGCCTTAATTAAAACAAATTGATATTATTTTTAACCTATATGTGATAGCATTATTGAATTTACTTATTTTTAACACACCTGTCTTCATATTTATGTTTTAAAAATGGAAAATAAAAACATTCTTTGAAAATCAAGTCAATATCAATATGCATATCAATATCTTATCCAATCAAATTTATTGAGTTCTTCCTCCTGAGTAAAATGACATCATCACATAATGATGTCATATAAATATCTAACGATGTTATTTTGATGCCATCACCTGTGTCAGAGAGAGAGAGAGAGAGAGAGAGAGAGAGAGAGGGAGAGAAAGCGATGAGGAGCAAGAAAGAAAAAAGGGGAAAATGATGTATACTATGATCTATGTCAGTGGGGTGTAAGATCAGCCCAGGTGCAAAACGAGAAATGCTTATGATGTTTCACCTGTTTACTTCATTGTGTTTCATGATTAAAGACAACTATGGCATAAAGACAGTTGTTGATAGAACACTCTTTAGCCATCTACAATCTATTCCCTCTTTTAAAATCTTCTTCATTTTCTTTTTCTTCTTTCTTCTTTTCTCTTTGCTTCCTTCCCCTTTTTATCACTCTTTCTTTTTCAACTCTTACTTTTTTTATCTCTTCACTTTCTTTCCTTGACTTATTCTTTCTCTCTTTCTTCCCGCATTCCCTTATCTTCATTTTTTTTCTTGCTCCTTTACTTATTATGCATTCTCTTCTTCATTCTCTCCCTCTTTGTTCACTTTTATCTCCCCCTCTCTCTCACACTCAGTCTTTTTCTGTCATCTTTTTTACTTTCAATATTTCCTTTCATTCTTTCTCATATTTTATTTATATCTCTCTTTTTCTCTCTTTCATTTTTTCTGCTTCTTGCCTTCTTTCTTTCTTTCTCTTTCTTTCCTCTTGCATATATTTTACTTTCCTTCTCAATTCTTTTTTTTTATTTTTATTTATTGGATTCCTTCTTTTTCTCTATCTTTTTACTTTTTTCTTTTACTCCGTGTCATTTTTCAGGTTTTCTTTTTTCTTTTTCAACTTTCAGATTCTTTCTTTCTTTTCAACTTTCAGATTCTTTCTTTCTTTTTTCACCATTCAGATTCTTTCTTGCTTTTCAACTTTCAGATTCTTTCTTTCTTTCTTTCTTTCTTTCTTTCTTTGTTTTTCTTTCTTTCTTTTCAGCTTTCAGATTCACTTTTCTCTTTTCCTTTTCTGCTTCCCCTTTTCTTTCTCTTTTCCCCTCTCTCTTCTAATTAATATTACTTAAAAAGAAATTTTAAGTGATTAATATCTTCCGATCATTCTTCTTTCACAGGTTACCAACATCCCAAAACCTCTATCTTAAACCTAACCCACACCCATTGTCCTGATGATACAAGCTACCAGTCTCCTCATCTCTCCCCACCGTCAGTCCCCCACCCATTCCATCCAACCAATTATAGGAAATGAAGATCAGCTTACATGAAAAATGTTTGTTGACTGGCAAAAATAAGATGCCATGGAGTTTTGTATGACTGAGTGTTGGATTTGCTGAAGTCGTTCCAGCCAACAATTTTGCTTCAGGAATCTTTTTCCTTGAGCTCATTCAACTTTATCATTTCCTTTTTCCTTTTTCCTCTTTTCCCAAATTTTCATACTTATTCTTTTCCTCAATTCTTCTTCTGATTATTCTTCTACTCATTCATTCCTTTTCATTTTTTTAAATTTCTAATTATCAAGTTTTTTTTTTCCAACGTTTTTTACTTCATCTATTTTCCTTCTTTTGGCATATTTTTCCCTTCTTTCTCTTGTCAGCCTCCTCCTCCTCCTCCTTCCTTCCTTCCTTTTCTTTCCTCCTCCTCTCTCCTCCTCCTCCTTATCATCTACCTTCTTCTTCTTCTTTGTCAATCTGCTATTTATCCCCTCCTCCTCCTTATCATCCACCTCCTTCTTCTCTTCCTCCTCCTCCTTCTCCATCTTCAGTCTGCTCTTTATCCCCTCCTCCTCCTTATCATCTACCTCCTCCTCCTCCTCCCCCTCCTTCTCCATCTTCAGTCTGCTCTTTATCCCCTCCTCCTTCTTATCATCCACCTCCTCCTTCTCCTCCATCTTCGTTCTGCTATTTATCCCTTCCTCCTTCTTATCATCGACCTCCATCTCTTCTTCTTCTTCTCATCCTTCTCCTCCTCCATCTTCAATCTGCTATTTATCCCCTCCTCCTTCTTATCATCTGCCTCCTTCTTCTACTCCTCCTCCTCCATCTTCAGTCTGCTCTTTATCCCTTCTCCTTCTTATCATCCACCTCCTTCTCCTCCTCCTCCTTCTCCATCTTCAATCTTCTCTTTATCCCCTCCTTCTTCTTATCATGCACCTCCTCCTCCTCCTCCTCCTCCTCCTCCTCCTCTTCTTCTTCTTCTTCTTCTTCTTCTTTCTTCTTCTTCTTCTTCTTCTCCATCTTCAATCTACTCCTTAACCCCTCCTCCTCCTTATTGTACTCGTTGTTCTTCTTTTCTTCCTCCTCCTCTTCCTTCTTCTTTTCCTCCTCTTCCTCCTTCTCTTTTGACAGAGGAGTCCTTAATGAAAAAGATTTCTGTCTTTAAGTCTGTTAATATTCTGATATCCAAAGAGCTTTTGTGCAACTAGACTAGTGTATGACTGCATGTAGATAGAATATTTTACTCATATATGTGTCTGATAATATTCAAATGTTATTTTTAGTGGATACCCATATTTGAGTAGATGCTCAATTTTTAGTTTTTAAACAGTATTTTTATTTTATCTCCCACAGATTAATAATAAATAAAATCCTTTAAATCTTTAGAAATTGCTTTGTTTACATTTCAGATACAAAACTGAGGATTTATGACTTTCAAGAAATCTGAACGAGTAAAGTGTGCTTTAAAGACAAAGAGAATCTTGCTTGATGAAAGCTCTTTCTAGTTTAGAAGTGTCCAAAAGCCCATCAGATCAAATGACAGTTTCTCCTGCAAACGGGATGTGGGTGTATTTTATTGAATAAGATTTCTTGAACATTCAGGCCAACAGACAAAATAAAATTGCTACATGTTGAATGTTTATGCTTTTCCTAATTCCTATGTTGATATAGTGTCCTAATATGATTTTATCTTTAGTAAGCAAGGATTTTAATGATTCTGACTAACCTACTTGGACATAGCAAAAATGAACAATGACAGATATTTTCTTTCTTTATTCCTTTTTTTAGCCATTATGGTCAAGATTTTCTGTTGACTAAAGAAAGTTTAACATAAAAAACATTCTTTTCTGTCTATATTTCTGAGATGAGGTATTATGTACATTATTTACATTATTTGGACTATTGTCCTCAACTTTTTTGCCATACCTGAAGAAGGCCAGAGCGTACAACAGCCGAAACGTTGTAATAAATATGGCGACAAAGATGAGGACAATAGTCCGAATAATGAAAAATTCTTTTACTGAACTGATTCATCTTTTTTTGAATAAGAAAGTCAGTTAATTATTTTTTTCATATGGCAATAACCATTCTCATGTTGCAAGACAAATTTTTATCTAAAGATATTTAATAAACTTAGTATGGTAATAGTAATGCTAATATCAGTCGTTTCCTTATAAGGAAACATTCAGCATTCTTTGACCATGCAGCCAGTGCCACTGTTGGTCGAAATTTATAAAATCTTTCTCTTAAAACAAATTTTCAGGAAAACATGTTTCTTATGTTCAGTAACTATTATCGATCTTTCTAGTACTGATAGAGGTTTCCTTCATAGCCTTTTGTTTGAAGTACTGTGGAACATCAATGTCTTGATCATATCAGTTTTTTTCCATTTGAGTTACATTTGATATCCGTTTCAGCTGTTACGGCTGTTGAAAGTCCTCAAGTGATGTGGCTTCTGTTATTTGATACAGTTCCTTCTCTGTAGGATGATCTTTACCAAGATGCACAAGCTTCACTCATTCAAACCTATTTTTAACCATTGATCTTGTATGTTGGTTAAAATGTTATGTATGGTTGTATACAACTGACTGTTTATATATTTCTGAATGAGCTTGGTGTCATGCATGACATCCGCATGACATCCATATGAAACAAATTTGATTTGTTTATTTTAGCAATTTGCAATGTTGGACAAACCAACTGCTAGCACAGCCTAGTCTATGTTCATTTTCCCTCTCTCCTATACTAAATTTGTTATAACTAATCCATACACCAATGTATATAAATTGTTTGGTATTTACTAAATCCAGATCCTGATATTTTATGATGGTTGCCATCACTGCATTAATTCCAATTCCAGATCATAATTTCAGTTTTGGAAAGATTTATTTTGAATCCTATTTCTTCGAACACACAGATATGGATTTTTTGTTCAAGATCGTTCTTATCCCAGCTATGAATACCGATGATGTCGGCATTCCCCCATGCCCATCATCAATTCATTGGCCCCAAGATATTGAATAATAGTTTAGCAAAATATTATTTTTAGGGGGAAGTGTATCTCAGCTCCAACTTCAGGAAGTTGACCTTTGGGGTCAGATGTAAGACATAAGATATAATAATTTGATTTTGATTGGCTGATCTAGCATGTGAATGATAGATAAAGGTTTTCCAGCAAGTCGAGTCTTTACTGTCAAGCAAAGTAGACGTGTTCTGAAACGGCCCCCCTGTGAGGGGGAATGACACCCCCCACTGGATAGTTAGTACATGTCAACATTAATAAAATAGTTAAGTTAAAATTCTCTGTTTTGATGTCCTTGCATCTCTTGACCCGAAGCAACAGACACAAGACCAAGTGCGACTACATCAAGAAGGCATCAAGGAAGTCGATAAGTTTGTCTACCTGGGAAGCGTCGTCAGTAAAGATGTGGGGACAGATGAAGACATCAACTTTCAACACCGTGTGGCTAATCTGGAGATCAACAACCCTCTCACTTTACAAGATCCGGATCTTCAACACCAACGTCAAGTCGGTCCTACTTTACGGCTCAGAAACCTGGCAGGTAACGAAGATCAACACCCATAAACTTCAGACATTTACCAACCGATGTCTCAGGAACATCCTCAATATCAGGTGGGCGGAAGTCGTCTCCAACGCCTAACTGTAGGACAGGACCAAACAAGCCACAATCGAGATTGACATCAAGAAACGGAAATGGGAATGGATCGGCCATACACTCCTCAAGCCTGCTTCTAGTGTCACCAGGCAGGCCCTTGACTAGAATCTACAAGGGAAGTCAAAAGTGTGTCGACCAAAACTGACTTGTCGCAGAAGTGTTGACGCAGAGGTGAAGGCAGCCGGCACGGCATGGTAGAGCTAAAGAGGATCTCCCGGAACCGCGTCTGTTGGAGAGGGTGTTGTTGTGGCCCTATGTTCCCCAAGGAATCAAGAGGCAAAAAAGAAAGGAGAAATATGGACGGTGAACACGCCCGTTAGTTTTTCTAACTCTTCAAGTTTTAAGTTTATGTTGCTTTTGATTAGCACGCTTTTATATTTGTATGTCTGGCAGTCTGTTGGCTACGTGGAGGCCTGAACTCACATACGTGAACGCAATGGAAAATTGTTTTGAAAAAGAAAGTCTGAGGCCCTTTTTATAATGGGGCATTCACGTTGTGATTTCCTATGATTTCTGTGTACTGTTAATTTGTTGAAATTTTTTGTGACTACGGTTTTGTGTGCATTCAAATGTTTGAAGTTTAGAATTTTTTTGTTAATCGTATTTAACTTACAAAAGATTGTTTTGTTCATTTTTGTATCAATGAATGGAAATCTTTTTTTTTAATTTAAGAGCCGTATGTGTGTCCTTTTGCCTTCATTAGTTGAAGAATTAAGTCGTTAATTGGTGAGTTTTTTAGTTAATTTTTATGGAAAAATTAAGTTAATTATTTGTCGGAATAAGTAGATTCGGCTTGCATGGTTTCGGATTTCCGAATATGTTTGGGTCTGTGTCTTGGCATGATAGATAGAGAAAGCTTTTTCAGCGATGAGCCGAGACTTAACCGTAAAGCAATTTAGACGTGTTCGCTTTCGTGTCTCAAACGACTCCCCACTGCATAGTTAGTACATGACTTTTCTATAATTAGTACATGACTTTCTATAAATACTTCCATGGTAATTGTTCCGATGAACCTTCCTCTATGATACCTAGATTTTATGAATTTAAGCGCATTACGAGACTGACAGCAAGGTCTCACCATTTTAGATTTGACATAGCGAGATGTAACAGTTTCTTTTCTCGCATTTATCACTTGTGGAACTCACATCCGGCTTCTTGCTTCTCAATCAAGTTTGATTTTCAAAAATTTAAATGTAATGTCAATCGTTATCTTCTGTCTTCTTAATTATTGTTCTTTTATTGTTTTTAATGGGTTTTTTCTCTCATACTCTCTAACATTCTGTAATCCCTAGTGTCTTAGTGGCTTTATTGCCTGGCTTGGGTGGGGAGTTATTTAAAGAAAAGAAATATTTGAGAAATAAGTAAAATCTGGAAATACTAAGATGCCAAGGTCGTGTCATTTACACTTTCCAATCCAAAAAGACTTTTTTTTTTATGGTTGTCTCTCTTACTCTCACATCACTCTCCTACGCACGCACGCACATAAACTCAAACACACATAATACATGGGAAATCACGCCTTTTGCACCGAATTAAAAAAACGGAAACGAATTAAAAAAAGAGAAGAATTGTTCATTTGATAATTGCTTAAGTCATTAGACGATAATTGCACACGTTGAAATAATTAACAGTATACGTCATACGAGAAGGAGAACCATCAAATCACCGGCATTTGTAAATCTGAGGTTAGGGAGACTTACGGCCATATCATGTTGAAATACCGGTTCTCGTACGATCATGGAAGTCAAGAAACGTAGAGCTTGGTTATTACCTAGATGGGTGAACGTTTGGGAATACCAGGTGTTGTAAGCTTTGATGTGCAGGTTGTATAATGAATAACGGCGCTTAATCGGAGATCAGAGAGTCGAGTTCTCCCTACTATGGTTTACTGAGTAGAACTTGTATCTGTAAAAATCATTATCATCTCTCCAAATTTCATACAATCTAAAAACATTTCTGGCTTTAAATAACCCGCAAAAGGTTGATAAACTGTAAAAAACAAATTAGCCAATCGAGGCTAGTGATTATCTTTAGTTGTTCAAGCAAGAAACAATAGAAATTTGCAGATAGGACTGTGCGTGTATGAGTGTGCTCGTGGAATATATTATTAATAATTCAACAAATGATTTAATATTTGCCAATATTCACAGGTATATCTGAAAGGGTACATTTTCTTTCTACATTCGAGAATTTGTAATAACCTGCAATTGGTGAGCATTTGTCTTGGAGTGAGAAAGCAAAAACCGCACATTGACTCTAAAGGAACAAAAGTCACGATTGTAAGATTGACGCTGAAATGTGGTATTTGGAGGGTTAATCATCAAACATTGACCTAAATTTATTTTGACCCAGTTTTTGTATTGAAAATCATTAAAAAGCGACTATCAGTGATCACAAATTAAGGTAGAATGATTGGTAATGGTAATTGTAGTATTATCTGTTTCCCTATATGGAAACATTTGGTACTAACTGACTAAGCAGCCAGTAACACTTTTGGTTGAAATTTATAAAATCTTTCTCTTAAAACATTTTTTTTCAGGAAAACAAGATTTCTCAAGTCTAGTAGCTGTTATCGATCATTCCAGTATTGATGGGCGGGTTGGGTAGGGGTCCTTCCTAACCTTTTATTTGAAGTCTTGTGGCATGTCAACATCTTGATTATGTCATTATTTTCACTTCTCAAGCCCAGTATCTGTTATCACTCTTTCCAAAATTGATGGAGGTTTCCTTCCTCACCTTTTATTTGAAGTAGTGTGGAATGTCAACATCTTGATTATGCCTTTATTTTTTCTTCTCAAGCCCAGTAGCTGTTATCACTCATTCCAGTATTGATGGAGGTTTCCTTCCTAACCTTTTATTTGAAGTAGTGTGGAATGTCAACATCTTGATTATGTCATTATTTTCTCTTCTCAAGCCCAGTAGCTGTTATCACTCTTTCCAGTATTGATGGAGGTTTCCTTCCTAACCTTTTATTTGAAGTAGTGTGGAATGTCAACATCTTGATTATGTCATTATTTTATCTTCTCTAGCCCAGTAGCTGTTATCACTCTTTCCAGTATTGATGGAGGTTTCCTTCCTAACCTTTTATTTGAATTAGTGTGGAATGTCAACATCTTGATTATGTCATTATTTTATCTTCTCAAGCCCAGTAGCTGTTATCACTCTTTCCAGTATTGATGGAGGTTTCCTTCCTAACCTTTTATTTGAATTAGTGTGGAATGTCAACATCTTGATTATGTCATTATTTTATCTTCTCAAGCCCAGTATCTGTTATCACTCTTTCCAGTATTGATGGAGGTTTCCTTCCTAACCTTTTATTTGAAGTAGTGTGGAATGTCAACATCTTGATTATGTCATTGTTTTCTCTTCTCAAGCCCAGTAGCTGTTATCACTCTTTCCATTATTGATGGGGATCTCCTTCCTAACCTTTTGTTTGAAGTAGTGTGGAATGTCAACATCTTCATTATGTCATTATTTTCTCTTCTCAAGCCCAGTATCTGTTATCACTCTTTCCAGTATTGATGGGGGTTTCCTTCCTAAACTTTTATTTGAAGTCTTGTGGAATGTCAACATCTTGATTATGTCATTATTTTCTCTTCGAATTACATGTGCTAGGCACTTTAGTTTTTTCTGCTGTTGACAGTCATCAAATGATGTGTTTCCTGTTATTTAATACCGTTCTTTGATTCTGCGAATTTGTCGCGTCAGTCCACAATGTTCAAAGCGGAAAGATCTTTGTCAAAGCCCTCAGATTTCACTCGCTCACCGAACATCACTCGAAAGCTAAGCCTCGATGACATTAGTATTACTAACGTGTAAATAGGAAAAGAAAGCAAGTTGACTGTTAAAAATGTCTACAGATCTTTGAGACACACTTTGCAGGGAAGAGAATTCCGCAGATCGGTAACAATTTTTATTTTTGCAATAATTCATCATTTTTCTATTCAACGTTCATATTTACCCAGAAACGCCTCGACACGAAAGTATGAACACGTCAAAGAAATCTCCCAACAAGGCATAAACTCGCACCCCCTGTACTAGGGGGATCGCCTCACATAGACGATGCAGCCATGAATTAAAAAAAACTAAATATTGCTCAAATTTATATTTAATTTCTTGTTGTTGTTGTTCTTCTGCTTCTTTTTCTATTACTACTACTACTACTCCTTCTTCTTTTTATACTCCTCCTCCTCCTCCTCCTTCTTCTTCTTCTTCTTCCTCTTCTTCTTCTTCCATTACTACTGCTACTACTACTCCTTCTTCTTATACTCCCTCGTCTTATTCTTCTTATTCTTATTAAAACTCCCCTCCTACTCCTCCTTCTTCTCCTTCTCCTTCTTCTTCTAATCCTCCTCCTCCTTCTTCTTATACTCCTCCTCCTCCTTCTTCTTCTTCTTCCTATTCTTCTTCTTCTTCTTCTTCTTCTTCTTCTTCTTCTTCTTCTTCTTCTTCTTCTTCTTCTTCTTCTTCTTCTTCTTCTTCTTCACGAAATTAACACTCGATGAAAAGTACAAATTTGAGTAGATAATGTTCAGGTAATTCAATAGGTACTCCCGTCCAAATTCTTCCAGACCTACCCTCTCGATACCCTATCCAGTATCCCAGCATCCAGGTTTACGTCGACGATGGCCGACATATGATCATTTGTCGTGAATAGACAAACCAAGATTTGATTCAATTTAATATCCACTTCTTGTGAATCATTGCACGAGCAACCTTAACCGGAAGTCTTACTTTGTCTATATTGTCTGCCCTCCACGGTGAGAGATCTCAATTTGCTCCGTTGCAGTAATAGTCTTAAATTAAAATAGTCGTAATAGTAATATACTTAAACATTTTTTACAATGATGCTCACACTGTGCAAGGCCCAAGAGTCAATCCAAGTAGAGGGTTACAATTTAATGGTTAGAGTTTATGGGTATAGGTGGGGAAAATAACTGTTGACTCTCGATTGGAACAGATTAAGAGTGTAGAGTGTAGTAATCGGGGAAGCATCTTCTTTGGAGTTGGTTCCACAAAGCAGCGGTTTGTGGGAAGAATCTGCTCGAGTGGAACTTACATCTCACCAATGGAATAGGAAGGTAATTTCTGACTTCTAAGATTAATCATATTAATGACTCTTTTTTTTTAATATTTTTCCTCATCTTACTACTGTCTAGCTGTACGCCATGTACAATGAACACCAAGAATATGATATGTGAATTCAAGTATCGAGGTTAACTAATTCAATAAATGCAGGAGACGCGGACGATTGACTGTACTAGATATACATAGCAGCAAAACAACAAAATAGCCCCTTGAAAACCTTGTGGTTAACTATATCAATAACAGTAGGAGACACATACGATTGACTGTAGCGGATACATCTATTAGCAAAACAACAGAATAGCCCCTGGAAAACCTGGTGGTTAACTATATCAATAACAAAAGGAGGAACGGATGATTGACTGTAGCGGATATACATATTAGCAAAACAACAGAATAGCCCCTGGAAAACCTTGTGGTTAACTATATCAATAACAGAAGGAGACACGGACGATGGACTGTAGCAGTTATACCTATTAGTAAAACAACGGAGTAGCCCCTGGAAAAGCTTGTGGTTAACTATATTTAATAACAAAAGGAGGCTCGGACGATTGACTGTAGCGGATATACATATTAGCAAAACAACAGAATAGCCCTTTGAAAACCTTGTGGTTAACTATATCAATAACAGAAGGTGGTTGGGACGATTGGGTGTAGCGGATATACATATTAGCAAAACAACAGAATAGCCCCTTGAAAAACTTGTGGTTAACTATATCAATAACAGAAGGAGACATGGTTGATTGACTGTAGCGATTATATCTATTAGGAAAACAACAGAATAGACCATTTAAAACCTTGAGGTTAACTATATCAATAACAGAAGGAGACACGGACGAGGGGTTGTAGCGGTTATATCAATTAGTAAAACAACAGAATAGCACCTTTAAAAACTTGTGGTTAAATTTATCAATAACAGAAGGAGACACGGACAAGTTACTGTAGCGGTTATATATATTAGCAAAACAACAAAATAACCCCTGGAAAACATCATCGTTAACTATATCAATAACAGAACGAGACACAGACGATTGACTGTAGCGGATATACATATGAGCAAAACAACAGAATAGCCACTTTAAAACCTTGTGGTTAACTATATTAATAACAGAAGGAGACACGGACGTTGGACTGTAGCAGTTATACCTATTTGTAAAACAACAGAATAGCCCCTAGGAAACCTTGTGGTTAATTATATCAATAACAAAAGGAGGCACGGACGATTGACTGTAGCGGATATACATATTAGCAAAACAACAGAATAGCTCCATGAAAACCTTGTGGTTAACTTTATCAATAACAAAAGGTGACACGGACGATTGACTGTAGCGGATATACATATTAGCAAAGCAACAGAATAACCCCTTGAAAACCTTGTGGTTAACTATATCAATAACAGAAGGAGGCACGGACGATTGTCTTAGCGGATATAATTAGTAGTATAATACCTGACTGGCACCTTTGAAAATACAGATTTCTCAAAAGAACACCCTCCTTTTTTCTTTGCTTTTGCGTAGGAGCACAGACACTAAAAATGAAGCGTGCTCATCTCCAGCTGTTCAGTAAGTACGACGTTTTTTGCTTAAAAAATGTAGACCTTTGGACTCAGACTATGTTCTTCACAAAACACATCTTTTCTACACGCATATTTTATTTTTATTTTTTTTATTAATTTGTGGGAAAATATTTAATAACATTTCAACCTGTCGTGTATTTGCTTTCAGTTCTGTATCGTTTTGTTGAAAACATTTTTTGATATTATGTGAACAAAAGCGGATTCAATATGGCATCTGAAACGGGCTCTTAGAAAGCAGAACATGACCTCGATCCCAGAAAATCTCCAGCCTTTGCATACGTGTAACATCTGTGGAAGCGTCTTCTTATCCAAAGTCGGAAATTGCTCGTCATCTAAAATCCCATGATAGTAAGCAAAGCATCGACAATGACTTCTGTTTCTGTTTTGCCTCGAAATAAGTTTACCTTTTTATCTATCTATCTATCTATCTATATATATATATATATATATATATATATATATATATATATATATATATATATATATATATATATATAGATAGATAGATAGATAGATAGATAATATTAGTGGTCAATATATATATATATATATATATATATGTATATATACAAATAAATTTCAATTTCCAAGAGGATAGAATCCAGGTAGAACTCAATGTCCAGGACACAGTAAGAATATAATATAAAAGGCTCAAACACTAATATTCCATGGTTATAATTTATTACATTGGAACCGTAGTCACGATCCAATTCATCAAACCTCCCAATGTAATAAATTATAACCATGGAATATTGGTGTTTGAGTGTTTTCAAAAAAGTTTTGTAACTTAGCTGATTGATGTTAACTTCAGCATCCCGACTCCAGAGTTTCGGAGACGGACGCTCCGGAAATTATCCGTCCTCTTGTCATCGAGTATCACCAATTGACTGCATATTCTTCTCGATTTTTGTTTTTTATATGTAATTTTAACTGGTGCGAGTTATTTTTTTTCATGGTTTATGTGTGCCTGGGTGCGCGCGTGTGTGCCTGTGTGTGTGTGTGTGTTTGTTTGTGTGTGTGTGTGCGGGTGTGTGCGTGTCTGTGTGTGTGTGTTCATATGTGTGTGTGTGTGTATGTATGTGTGTGCAATATAAATATTAGATATAACATATTAATTTTTTATATAGATATTGAACGAATTCATATGGATACGACAGGACTGAGATTGCGATAACTTAGAAATGAATCGATCTAGATAGATAGATAGATAGATAGATAGATAAATAGATAAAACATAGAAATCAACACTGTATGTTGACTGCTGTTTCACGCTTCAATGCCATCTTCAGGCCACAACCCATTTAGTGAGGTGTATATATAGGTCACTTGGGAATGAAGTTGCAGAACAGAAAATCAATATTTTGTCATTTATAATCATGACCTCTAAATTGCTTATATATGAACATAATGGCTTCGGGGTAAGATATCCGTCTGATACCAAGTCAGTCCGGTTTCGATCCCGACTTGAGGCAATCGGATGTCTAGCCACACTGATGAACTGCAAAACAGTCTCTTTGTGAATGACTATATATATATATATATATATATATATATATAGGAAAACTGAAACGTTCTTTATCAATCGTTTTACTATTGACAACCTCCAGGGAATTTATCCCGAGGAGCGAAATGGCCATAAAAATGGGTTACAATTGAGTTTCATTTTTATGTAATTCATTTCTATGCTCTATAATAAATATATTGAGCTCTCTTTTGTGGATCAGTTTTAATATTTTATATTAATATGATTCACTTGGATTACTTACCCACGGATTTTTACACACACACACACACACACACACACACACACACACACATATATATATATATATATTTATATATATATATATATATGAAGAAATATAGTCTTAAAGTGTGCTATATTTATGGGATAAAGTGCTCAATTTCAGAGATAGAGCGTGTGTAAATATAAAAGTGAACATAGAAATCAACACTTAGAGGCGACAGTCTGTTTCATGCTAAATGCAATCATCGTGGCCCGATGATTGCATCTAGCATGAAACAGACTGTGGCCTCTAAATGTTGACTTCTATGTTCACTTTTATATATATATATATATATATATATATATATATATATATATATATATATATAGATAGATAGATAGATAGATAGATAGACTGGTATGGTGAATTTAAATGTAATTGTATATAGGTATGACAAAACTAAGCAGAATATATTTTTCCGACCTTGACACAGGCAAATGTTTACACAGATTGTTTCGAGATTCTTACTACATAATGAATTCGAACTTCACTGATGCTCTATGCTTGCAGCATAATATGTCAGACTATGTTATCGAGGAAAGGGGAGGTAATTGTAACCTTTTGCTAGAATCCCAAAGAAATACAAGTTCGGGTATTTCGGGTATTTCATAAAGATTGCTCTACCGGGCTAAATATATAATTCTACCCAGAAATCTCGACGTATGAACATGCCGAACATACGAAAAGCGATTTGAACACAAATGAGGTCATGGTCGCCGAAAGAGCTTCATACTTTGCGAGAATTGCACACGTACACGCCCACGCCCACACGTACACGCCCACGCCAACACGTACACGCCCACGTTTGCAAACATTGAGTAATATGCGCTGTGGAATCGGGTTGGGGGGGGCGTACATACATGAACAAGTAGGCAGCCTAATCATCTTAATGAGGGTCATAATTAGAGGTATGCGCACACACACACAAACACACACACACACACACACACACACATATATATATATATATATATATATACATATATAGCGTATACGTAAGTAGCAATTCATTCATTCAGGTTTTATTGAAATAGACCGAAAAGGTCAATCGATTTCATTTTTATTACATTTTTACAGTTTGCGTATAAGATGTCACACATGCAGATAATTTTTGGGGAGAAGTTCCTGATTGTTTTGCTCGACGACTTTCAAGGGTCTTTAGTCATCCTTAGCAACGTTAATTTTATCAGTTCAAATAGGGATTTTTTTCTAATTAGTTTTGTCTGGTCACTTTTGATCAAGAGATGTGACAATTCTAATTTATATGCTTCTGTATTAAATACTGGTGACATTATCGGTAGAACATTTTGTAACTCTATGTAAGGGGTATATATATATATATATATATATATATATATATATATATATATATATATATATATATATATAATTGTTTATTTAAAAATTATAACATAAGTATGTTATAAAAATTGGCATTTTGTTTCAAATTGATTCTTACACGTATGCCCATCTACAAACCAAAATAATCTTCCATGTTAAGATGAAACATCTATGGTAGGATATTCTTATCTATCATATAGATAGATAGATATGAATAGACTGAGATAGATAGATAGATAGATAGATAGATAGATAGATAGATAGATAGATAGATAGACAGACAGACAGACATATATATATAAGGGTAAAAGACAATAGGAAGACTGTAATATTAGCCGATGTGTTTCGCCCAATGTGGACTTTTTCAAAGCAAAAACGAAATGAATTTATTAAAACTGGAAAAAGTACACATTGGACGAAACGCTTCGGCTAATAATAAAATTTTCCTATGGTTTTTGCCTTAATAAATGTCGTTTTTTACAGGTTAACTCTGAGAAATTTTTCATATACACACACACACACACACACATATATATATATATATAGCTTTTAAAATCAGGAGGTCAGTTGAATCTGTTACCTTGGTTTCAACGTTACGGTATCCTCAGGTTTTTTTTTATTTAAAAATTTATTTAAAGACCGCTACATTATTATTTTCAGAAATAAATAAAGAAGAAGAAGAAGAAGAAGAAGAAGAAGAAGAAGAAGAAGAAGAAGAAGAAGAAGAAGAAGAAGAAGAAGAAGAAGAAGAAGAAGAAGAAGAAGAAGAAGAAGAAGAAGAAGAAGAAGAAGAAGAAGAAGAAGAAGAAGAAGAAGAAGAAGAAGAAGAAGAAGAAGAAGAAGAAGAAGAAGAAGAAGAAGAAGAAGAAAAGAAGAAGAAGAAGAAGAAGAAGAAGAAGAAGAAGAAGAAGAA
>OZ038496.1:100361764-100366764 GCA_964036315.1 Acanthosepion esculentum
GGTGATGATTATTGAAATGTTAGTTTCAAGCCAGAGGTCAACAGATAAGATTCATCAATGTTGATAATTACCGTATTTGCTGGCATATTGAATTCACCCAAGATTTTGGCATGGAATATTTAGGAAAAAATGTACACATCACAAAACAAAAATTATAACCTTACTTTTATGTGACATTCTCATTAACCATGAAGAAACACTTACAGTATTAGCATAAATTATACTACTGGTACTTATTTTAATAGAAGTTTTTTTTTAAGCTTTTCACTCCAGGCAAAGCCACTAGCACGCAAGGGGTTATAGAGGATTTGGAGCGAGAGCAAATAGGAGTGTTAGAGGAAAGGATGTGGAGAAGGATAGAGGATAGATCAAGGCAACTGGAGATGTCGATTGACGTTACACTTGAATAGTTGGAGATCATAGTCATCAGGGAAACAGGAATGAGGAAGGGAGTTCCATAGGCGTGAGGTGCGAGATATGAAGCTATTGGAGTAGAAGATACGTCTACATTTAACAGTTTCAACGGTGAAAGGGTGGGACGGGATGCCAGCCTCGTAGGACGCTTGAATTCATGGAGCCTGGGAACCAGCGATAGCAGCTCATCGGAGCAATTACCATGGAAGTATTTGTAAAAGAGACAGAGAGAGGCGACGGCGCGTCTGTGAGTGAGAGACTGCAGACGAGAAGCCAGATCAGGGCCAATTACATTGCATACCCGTCTCTGGACACATGGCACAGTGGATAAAGGCGTTGGTTAGATCCAGTGACAGACCCAAAGAGTGTGAGTTCAATACCCGGTTAAGGCAGTGGAGAACTTTCAGAGGGAAAATTAGCAGGAGATAACTGATAACTGACATCCATCAAACATGGCACGTGGAACTAGAACAGTCTACCCCAGTGATCGAAATAAAGGGTTCAGTTCGAAACGTTGTGACAAATATGGCGACAAATATGAGGACAATAGTCCGACTAATGTAAATACTGTACATAATACCTCATCTCAGAAATATAGACAGATATATATATATGTATATATATATATATGGAGAAATATAGTCTTAAAGTGTGCTATATTTATGGGATAAAGTGCTCAATATCAGAGATAGAGCGTGTGTAAATATAAAAGTGAACATAGAAGTCAACACTTAGAAGCGACAGTCTGTTTCATGCTAGATGCAATCGTCAGGCAACTATGTATATATATATATATATATATGTGTGTGTGTGTGTGTAGAGAGAGAGAGAGAGAAAGAAAAATAAAGGGAGAGAGTGAGAAAGAGAGAGAAAGAGAGACAAAGGGAAACACAAAGAAAGGGAGAGAGTGAGAAAGACAGAGAGAGATAGAGAGAAAAAAATAATTGTTAAGTAATTAGTAATTTTTTTATCCGATATTATTTCTTATTACTATAAATATTATATTCACTGGGTGCATTTGTTTGAGTAGACACTCCAGGATTTTTTAACAGTGAAATTAATATCTGCCGGCCTAGACATCAAAAGTCTTAATAAAGGAGACAGACACATTTTCTTTACTCTGTCTTTCAAAACAAAACAAACGCACAAACAAATGATAAGAAAATTTTTTCACCAGATGTTAGTCGGATGAAATAAATGACTGACTGAATGGCTTGTGCCTATCGAATGGATTTTGATAGAGATGCCCAAAAATAGGAGACAGTCAGTTATGTGCCATGCGTGATATACGTTTAGGCGATCATGTATCTTTCGATACATGACTGACGAGGCATATTTTTTCCCGCAGTAGTTTGCCATTTCTTTCTGCGGTAGACCAGTTGCCGTACAAGGCTATAGAACCCGATCTGTCCTGCTATTTACCCATAGCTGGGGGGAGAAGAAGAGGATTCATACCTTTCCCAAGGACATTAGCACATAAGTGAATTTAAGTCAGTTATGTGCCATGCGTGATACACGCTTAGGCGATCATGTATCTTTCGATACATGACTGACGAGGCAGTTTTTTTCCCGCAGTAGGTTATTAGCACGTAAGTGAATATAATGGATTCAACTGGAATTCGAACTCGGCTCTCCGATTCTTCAATCCGAGCCACTAACCATTAAAATTTTTGATGAAATGTTCGTCAGATTAAAGGAGGGGTTATAAGATTTGTACTTGTGTGTGTTTGGGAGCGCGAGAGAAACAAATTTACTCGTAGTCTGACACAAGGCAACGATTAAGACGGTTCATTTGATAATCAACATTAATGGACTAAGTGTGGTCGAAAAGTAAGCGAAATACTATTCAGAACTTGGTACCGGCGCGTATTTGCCCCTCGTTTCAACTGGCAAATATGCACGAAGGTACAAAGATTGAAAGGAATGTCTACACGCATGCAACTAAACTCGTAATAACCATATATCCACACCTGTGTACCTCAGGTAAGTACACATAAGAAAACTTAGGTTGTATGTACGCACCTACAAATAAGTACTTATATATGTATGCCTATGCCTTCTGTCAATCTGTTTGTCTGTCGGTCAGAAGGGAGTTTCTTCTTAAAGAATGTGTTAAATATTTGCCCCCCCCCACCCTTCCTCCTCCACTACCTCCTCCTCCTCCTCTCGACATCCCAGCTGTGGACTTGGTTTTCTTAGCTTCATCCCCCCCTCCACTCTCTCTCATTCGCTCTACAATTAAAACCACTCAGTATATTTCAACCTTTCTCTCCCTGCACTCTCGCACTATATTTCGATCTGCCACTTTCCCTTCCACCTCCTCCATCACTCTTTGTCTGTCTATCTTTCTCTCTGTCTATCTCTCTCTTTGTCTGTGTGTGTCTCTTTTTCTCTCTCTCTCTCACTCTCTCTGACTCTCTCTTTCTCTCTCTCTCTCTCTTGATTCTAAGGAAGTAGTTCCCTTAACAAGAAGTCTGTAAATGGAATGGGAGGCCCTCTTCTGGATGTTGGGTGAGGCAGGAGATTGCTTAATGATGTTTCTCGTGTGGGGTAGTATTTAGGTGTAAAGAACTTGGGTTAAGGAGGCGAGTAGCAAAGCTGGGATGGGGAAGGGAGCGATAGAGATTGCCACGTTGCCGGCCCGTTCGGTGAAATTGGTAAGTCAAGGGACTTCCTTTCCTCTCCTTGACTGGAATGTTGTTGTCTTTTCAGCTGTTAAAGCATTTGCTATACTTAGAAGCAAGTGGGGAAGACACCCATCTCCTCATCTTCGACAAATATATTATTCCCTTTTTACTTCGTTTTACTTAAATACCCCGACAGTGCAACCATGTTTGTGCATCCGAACAAGTAATACAATGTATATGTAATTGTATGTGTGTGTGTGTGTATATATATATATATGTGTGTGTGTGTGTGTGTGTGTGTGTGTGTGTGTGTGTGTGTGAAGTTACACATCCGGCCAACATAAACACACACATACATCTACGTCTCCTGTTTCGATGAACATACATAGTCATTTTTCCATTGCGCGCACAAGCAGAAATGCATGCAAGATAGCGTGAGCTCTTTATTTTTTACAGCGCGGTTCACCCTTTACAAGTAGATGGTTACAAGGCCCGGGGGCCACTTGAGGTAGACGGTAACGTCCGGAGTCCATTTGTGCGTATAGGAGTGGAAGATAACGGTTAACCCTAGCCTTGAACATGTCAAGATTGTAATGATCGGGAAAACATCCTCTTGGGAGTCGGTTCCAAAGAACAGTGGTACGCGGGAAGAAGCTGTTCGAGTGGAACTTACTCTTCTTACCGATAGAATACAGAGGGAATGTCGATGGTTTGCTACTATGTATGTGTCATCGCGTGTTCTTGCCGTGAAGGTTTGCCTCGGCTGAGCCAGGGAATATAGTTCGTCAGAGCACTTTCCGTTGAAGTAACGGTAGTGCAGCGAGAGGCTTGCCACACCCCGCCTGTGGGAGAGGGGTTGAAAGGTGGAGAATAATCATTACTTCAAACGTCACTTTTAGTGGATACCCGTGTTTGAGTAGATGCTCCGTTTATCTCAAACAGTCTGTTTATTTTTTTCTACCAGCCAACGCAATCGAGAAATCTTAATGAATATAGGCCGTCCGCCAATATTCGAACCTGAGTTCTCTTTTGCAAGATAAACCACATGTTTGTGTGTGTGTTAAAAAAAACCTTATCTTCCTGACTTCAATTTCTGCAGATGTAATACGCTCATGAGACGATTATATATGTGAACTATCCAACCTGCTGATGATAATTTTCAAAGCGTAACACTGGGCTGTTCCCACTGAGGACGTAGGCGATCATAGCTTTCAGGAGTAAATAATAACTATTTACTCCCGAGAGCCATGATCGCCTACGTCCTCAGGGGACAGCGCATAAAGAAGAAACGAATTCGATCATCAGCTACCGAGTTGAGAGCTGATGCCCTCAGGTAGGAATGTCGTTGATGAAAATTAGGACCAACGTAGGTCCAAGCACCCTGGAGAACGGCTGCATTAATGCAAAAAGATCTCGAAGTTTGGCCGCACAAGATAACTTGTTTATAGTTACGTTGTCCTGGAATTGTCATCATTGGCCGACTGAACTTGCTTTCTTTCAATTATTGTTTCCCTTAGATTGAACTTACCATTTCTTTTTACACTATCAGATAACTTTTATTTCGCGATTTGATGGGAAAAACTAAATCAGTTTAAAAATTCGTTCAGGAATTGTATAACCGTTAAACATGGGAAGAAGACCAGTATCCTAAACCCTGTCAAAGGCTTTCGAGATAGCCAAAAGAACAGTCCGAGTTTCACCATTCTTATCTAAAGCTTAATAGACTCAAACAGTTGATCTAGACAAACACATTAAAAAAATATTTTTTTATATTTGATGTCTTTTATTTCGTTTTCCTTTTGGAATTTTTACTGTTGATTTTGGGGTCATTTATTAAATATTTACACACACAGAGCTGTACCGTGCATTCGTGTATGTCGTGTGGGACTCTGGGTTGTAAAATGGACTCATGTACCGAACGAAACACCGGCGGGTCGTGGATAATAAATACTACCAATA